>CANXYC010439028.1:0-49059 GCA_948193065.1 Aleurites moluccanus | reverse complement strand
ATATATATATATATCGAGTCCTAAATTATTTCTACAAATCACAAGAACTAGTAATGAAAAAAGTCAATCTCTCACATCATTTAAAATTTAATAGATATTTAAAAATATATTAATAAAAATAACACTTGATTGGATTGGATTAGGGTTAGAGTGGGTGGAGTGAGATCTGATTTGCTTCTAAATCAATGTTTAATCTATTATTTCACCATGACAGATTAATCAATCGTTTTTATTACTCTATCATTTTTAAATTTTTTATTTTTTTTTAATAATATTATTATTATTAATTAATAATAAAGATAAATTAAATTATATTTCTTAAATTTAATATCCTATGTTTAATTTTTTTTTATATATATTTTTATATTCAAACAATATGTTTTTTTATTACAAATAATTTTAAAATAAGGTTTTCAATTTCATTGTTATTCATTTTGAAGCCGTGGCTTAACCAAATTCCTTTTAAGGAAATGACGCGATTGAATGAAGCGGCTCTTTTGAAATTTTTTTAACCGCGGGACCCACATTTTTAAAAAGTCTTTTGGACAGCCGTGGTGTCCCAACGGCTCTTTCGTACTTGCATTATATATAACGCCAAGTAGCCGTTACAGAAAAGTAAATTCCCTAAAGCTCTCTTTCTTCAGATTCTCTCGATCGATCAAAGCTCCCAAGAAAAAAGAAAGCAATCTAAAAAAGAAACATAGTAAGTGTAAAATTTTTCATTTTTTTCGATTCGTAACTTCAAATTTGTAATCCAAAATGATTGATTTTTATGTTCTAAATTGCTAATAATCTGTTTTCTTAATGTAGATTTAAAGAAAAATGATGTCATTAACTCCAGATCAATTCAGAAAAGTAGGATTAGGAGTAAGTACTCCATCTCCATCTCCCTTCCTCACACCTCGGCCGGAGAGGCGCCGCCCTGATTCGAGGATGGCTGAGTGGAATAATCCCAATCGCCATGACAGAGATAAAGAGATTAATGTTCAAGTTCTGCTTCGATGCAGGTCTGTCTGTGTCTTTCTTAATTTTCAATTTTGAAATTGGTTAATTAATTATCATACTACTGAACTTGATTTAGATATATAATTACTATTAATTATGAATAATGAATATTCTCAATTTCAGACCACTGAGTGAAGAAGAGCAAAGAGTGAATGTTTCTAAAGTGATATCATGCAATGAACATAAAAGAGAAGTGACTGTTTTGCAAAGTGTAGCTAACAAGCAAGTAGACAGAGTTTTCACTTTTGACAAGGTAAGAGTTTTCTTTTTTTTTTTACCCTATAATCTTCTAAGAAGATTGATTCACCTTTTTTTTTTCCTTTTTATTTTAAAACGTTATGTAGGTCTTTGGGCCTAAAGCACAACAAAGATCAATCTATGATCAAGCTATTGCACCTATTGTTAATGAAGTTCTTGATGGCTTCAACTGCACAGTCTTTGCATATGGACAGACCGGTACTGGGAAAACTTATACAATGGAGGGTGGAATGAGAAATAAGGTAAAGGGGTTATGCGGGTTTACTGATGTTCATTGGTAATTCTAGCAGTAGGTATGCATTTTTTCTCTTATTGTAGAACAGTAAGATTTTACTTGTGAATGTAGGGTGGGGATTTGCCTGCTGAGGCTGGTGTTATTCCGCGAGCAGTTCGCCAAATTTTTGATACACTAGAGGCCCAAAATGCTGATTATAGCATGAAAGTGACATTTTTGGAACTGTACAATGAGGAAATAACTGATTTACTAGCTCCAGAAGACAATGTTAGACTTACTGAAGATAGACAAAAGAAACCCATTTCTTTGATGGAGGATGGAAAGGGTTGTGTTGTTGTAAGAGGCCTTGAAGAAGAAGCTGTGTATAGTGCAAATGAAATTTATAGTCTCTTAGAACGAGGAGCAGCTAAAAGGCGTACAGCAGATACTTTGTTAAACAAGCGGAGCAGGTTAATTAATTTCATTTGGAATTAATTTTGCCAATGATATTGAATCATGGGGAAAAGAAAGTATCTTGCTGAATTCATTTCATTTCTCTTGCAGTCGCTCTCATTCTGTCTTCTCTATTACTGTCCACGTAAAAGAAGCCACTGTTGGAGATGAGGATTTGATTAAATGTGGCAAGCTTAATCTTGTAGATTTGGCAGGATCAGAAAATATATCTCGTTCAGGTGCAAGAGAGGTATAATAATATCAATCTAATACCGGATAGAATCCATCTCTAGCATCCGTTAGATAGGTTGAAAACTAGCTTAAAACCCAAATTTCCACTTGAACTCTTGAAGGTCTATGGAAATTTCTTGTTAAGGGTCGGTATCATTGCTTGAGAATCATTTGACTTGTTTATCAGTCATTTGAGCTTCAGAAATTGCTCAACCTTTTAGGAATATGTTTAAAAAATTTAAATTAATACTTAAATTTGAGACTAGATTGTTTTTCATCATTTTACAGTTTCTTCCTGCATAACTTTACAAGCACAATAAGAAAGTATCTCATTTCCACTTGAACTCTTGAAGGTTGAAAACTAGCTTAAAAGCCAAATTTCCACTTGAACTCTTGAAGGTCTATGGAAATTTCTTGATAGAATCCATCTCTAGCATCCGTTAGATAGGTTGAAAACTAGCTTAAAACCCAAATTTCCACTTGAACTCTTGAAGGTCTATGGAAATTTCTTGTTAAGGGTAGGTATCATTGCTTGAGAATCATTTGACTTGTTTCTCAGTCATTTGAGCTTCAGAAATTGCTCGACCTTTTAGGAATATGTTTAAAAAATTTAAATTAATACTTAAACTTGAGACTAGATTATTTTTCATCATTTTACAGTTTCTTCCTGCATAACTTTACAAGCAAAATAAGAAAGTATCTCATTCTTTTTAACATCTGACCAAATATAGGGGTTTTAGCCGCTTAAGATTAACACAATGTCTTTCATATTCTTAGCATTAAATATGTACGCCTTCAACTTGGATTGAATATAAATGCAGAATCTTTCCCTATTTGATTAGAACAAGTTCAAGTTGATGATGAATGGCTGTCAAAATATTCCTCAGATTTGTGAGTGATAGCTGTAATTTTTAGTTGGATGTCTTCTAGAACTATTTTTCAACTTTTCTAGTTTTGCTCCAGTTGGCTTAAACATCCAAACTTTAATTTTGAGATGTATTTCTTTTAACAGTGTCTGAAGAATATAAAATAAGTAATTACCTGTATTTGGCTTTAGCATTTTAAATTTGATCAGCTTATCAGAATTTGATCAAATTTCAAATTAAAATTGCAGGGACGTGCAAGAGAAGCAGGAGAGATAAACAAGAGCTTACTAACTCTGGGCCGTGTTATAAATGCATTAGTGGAACATTCAGCCCATATACCCTACAGGTTCATCTCAATACCTTTTCCAACAATCAGTTTGTTTGATTATTGTCTGCAACTCTTTGTTTTTCCCCCTTGATGATTTTCCCATTTTGCTATATTTACAACTCTTTTTTTGTTTTTTCCATAATGATTTCACATTGTGCTATATTTGCAACTCTTTTTATTTATTTTTTTTTTTTTCCATAATGATTTTCCCTTTTGTTATATTTCAATGCAGGGATAGTAAGTTGACAAGGCTATTAAGAGACTCGTTGGGAGGAAAGACAAAAACTTGCATCATTGCGACAATTTCTCCTTCTGCTTATTCTTTGGAGGAAACACTAAGCACGCTAGATTATGCTTACCGTGCTAAAAACATCAAAAACAAGCCAGAGGTTTCTGTGGCTTGCCTTTTTTGGACTAATTTTTTTTTTTTGGTTTATTGTCATTACTTTGTGCCAATAACAGATTTTCCTTGCAGGCAAACCAGAAAATGTCCAAGGCTGTATTGCTCAAGGATCTGTACTTAGAAATTGAGAAAATGAAAGAAGGTTTGGAGATACAGTAGCATTCTTAGATTGCAGTATTGCAATTTCCTTTTTTCAAAAAAAAGATAGAGTTTATTGTTAAATTTGTGCAGATGTGCGAGCAGCAAGGGAAAAAAATGGTATTTATGTTCCACATGACAGGTATCTCCAGGATGAGGCTGAAAAGAAGGTGGATATTTACATTGAATTATATGTTTTAGTTGTTGCTCACGCTCTTTGCTTACTTTCTTTTTATCACATTAAAAAAAAAAATCATTGGTTGAGATAAAGTTAATTGATGCCCAATTGTTACTAATTCAATCTGATTTCTGAAACATGTCATGGGTCATGACCAATTATGCAATTCTACTCTATCATCATCTTAGCTTCAATTGAGTACTTAGCATTCTGCAACCACATGCAGGCAAGGAATGAAAAGATAGAGCAGTTGGAGAATGATCTCAACCTCAGTGAAAAGGTAATAACTTGCACACTTTAATTTTACCTTTCAGGTAATACTTGTTGCAATCAATTTATTTCCTCCTTAATGCAGCAAGTTGATAGGTTCCGTGAGCTCTATCTCACTGAGCACGAGCAGAAACTTGATATAGAAAGTGAGCTCAAGGATTGTAAGGTAATCATGATTTGTAAATTTGTTTACATTAGTGAGCTTCATCTAGACATGAATCTAACACTATTAAATCTTTTTTTTTTTTTCAGTTGAATCTGGAGAAAAGTAATAAGGAACTACTTGAACTTCAAGAGAACCATAGGATAGCTATCTCAACACTAAAGGAAAAGGAATTCATCATCTCCAAGATGTTATGCTCAGGTTAATCACCTGATTAACCATTTCTAAATCCCAGTGCCTTTTTTCTCCTTAGCTTGTGCATAATATTTGTCATTATGTGAACAGAAAATTGTTTGATTGAACGGGCAAAAGAGCTGCGCACTGATTTGCAATCTGCATCAGAGGACATAACTTCTTTATTTGCAAGATTAGGTATGAATTTTAAGAAACTCTGCTCCAGAATTAGAGCTAGCAAATGGGTTTGCATAATTTTATAGGTGATATTCGAACTCTAGCGTCCACTCATAAACTAGTTTCACCTTACCACTAAGGCTCAGACATAAGTTAAATTAACATCCATCCGTATACAACTTACATAAGTGATACATCAACTAAAAAAATAAAATAAAATAAGGCGTTACACTATAATATATAAAGAATTTTTCAATAATTCAAATCCTAATTTACCATTTAATAACATAATAAGTATAGTCATTGAAGCAAATCAAATCATATCGCAACACAACTCTAAATAATTGTTTTTTCACAAGTCAGATTTGGGAGAAGTGAATAATGCTTTCCTGTAATATTTGAACTCAGCAAAAGATTGTTTTATTCCCTACAGATCAGAAAGACAAAATGGAAGCAGAAAATCAAAGACAGATTTTGATATTTGGTTCTCATCTCGACCACGGTTTAAAAGACCTGCACAAGACCATCTTGGGTTCAGTTTCTCAACAACAGATACAGATAAGATGCATGGAAGAACATGCACGATCATTCCTTGCAAGTAAATGTGATGTAAGACAGAAATTCTGCCATTTTACACTGTTTGATCCACATTTACTACTAGTTTTCTCTTTGATATAATGTCCTCATGACTACAGGCAACAGAAATCTTGGAATCAAGGATCAAGAAAATGAATGAGACATATACCTCTGGGGTAGCAGCCTTGAAGGAACTTGCCAATACAATGCAAAGAAAAGCTTCCTCTGATCTAGAGAATATAAACGCTACATTCTCCTCTCAAACAATGGCGGTAGAGAATGTATGTGCAATGGAAAATAATTTTTTCTGAAATTGGTTGTTATAATAGCTCTGGATTCAAGGTGATTTTGTTATTGTCTTAACAGTTTCTTGCCAGTACTGCATTAGAGGCCAAGGAGGTTATTGAGGACATACAGAACATACTTAATGAGCAAAAACAACTGTTAGCTCTATCTGCTCGGCAACAGGAGGAGGTAGGTTTTTACATTTTGCTATGTTAATTGGCAATGCTTAATTTCTGATAACTTTCTTTAACTTGTGAAATTAGGGAATAAAACGAAGCTTTACTTCTTCCCTAGTAATTTCAAAGGCAACAGTGAACTTTTTCAATGACCTCCATTGTCAGGCATCAAAGGTCATGACAGCTCTTCAAGAAAGCCAAATCAAAAAAATCAACCAGTTGGCTGGTTTTGAGAAAATGTTTAAAGTAAGTTATCTCTGGAAAGGTATGCTGTATTGTGAAAATTCTGAGAAGACATCATATTGATGAACTTTTCACTTTTTGTGACACAGGAAGAGGCTGCCAGAGAGGAAAAACAAGCATTGGAAAATATTGCAGAAATATTAGCAGCATTGACATCTAGGAAAACAGTTATGGTGAGTCTCCATCTCCATCTTTCAGCTATCTTGAATTTGAACAGTTCCTAGATATCTTAAGCTCGACTTTGTATAGGTCTCGGAGGCATCAAGGAACATCCAGGACTGGAGCATACAGGAGAGTAAGAGATTTCAGCAAGAGATGTCTGGCATGCAGCAGGTTTCCACCCATGCTAAGGAGGAAATAAGTAGATATGTAGAAACAGTAGAAAGAGATTTCATTGAAGACACATTCTCAGTGGCTGAATCAAGAGTGGTTATGGAAAATTTCTTCCAGGAATGGTATGCTTTTTAGCTACTTGATTATTTATACAAGGATATCGCTCCTGAAATTTATTTTTTCCCAAAAACTCAATCAACAACTATATTTCAAAGTTAGTAATCCCAAGTTAAAATTCAAAAAAATACTCTGCTGCCTGCAAAAACTGACTGAGAAAACATGTTTGGCAAATTACAACCGGATTTTCTTTATCTGAATAGCAGGCATTAATTTGCAGAACATGTTTTTTCTTTTTCTTTTCTTTTGGGCATTTTTCTCCATTTCAAACAAAGTTGTAGTTGAAATGTGTTTTTTTTTTCCTTGATTTATGTTTTGCAAATGAAATGTATCTTTTCATGGTATGTAGTTCAAAGAGGGCGGACTACTCTTGCCAACAATGGGAAAATGCCCAATCATACATAAATAATCTCACTAAGAGCAGTATTCTGGAGATAGAATCTACTGTGAAGTAAGCTCTACTGTTCCCTATTTTTTGAATTTCATCTTCTTCTTTTTTTTCTTCCCAAGTTTAGGATATGTACCATTGGCTAAATATATTTCTTCTGAAGGGAAAATATCAGCTCAAATCATGCTATACAAGAAGAATTTTTATCCGCAACATCTACCATAGATGCAGAATTTGATTCTAAAACTTGTGACATGATGGCTGCTGTTAATGGTAATTTTTGAACTCTTGCCACTGTTGAATTGCTTCAACAAATTTGCACCCTTGTTAATCCTTTGTGGAATTTACTTGCTTTAGATTCATTAATGCGAGACCGAGAAAGTAAGAAGGAAATCGAATCCATCAGTACACTATGCTTAGATCAGCTCAAGTCAATACAAGAAAACCATGGCCAAAGCATAACCAACATCAGAAGCAATGCAGAAAAGTGTCTCACCAAGAATTATTTGGTAAGCTGTCTCAGTTAAAACACATTCAGAAAATTGAGTCCTTGGATTGAAAGAAAATCAAAGTTGCACGTCTATTTGATGCATACTTATTGCTGCATTTAGATTGAAACTGTTTTTCTTTTAAAAAAACACTATTTAGATACCATTAGAAAAAGTAGTTTGGGAGGTTGTTTTATTTGGAAGTTTTTATGTTGAATCATTCTGTTCATGTTCTCCAAGTTAGGCAGGACTCCAGATGATTCTGCAGCATTTCTAAATGAATAGTTTTTGTCTACTTATGCACAGGTTGATCAGTATACTGACTCGACACCAAAAAGGCGAGTTATACCAGTGCCCAGCTTGGCATCCATTGAAGAGATGAGAACACCTGCCTATGAAAATAAAAAAGAAGAGAAGAAAATATCAAAATGGGGCCATACTGAGAGCAAGATCCCAGTGCTGGCTGCATCACCCAATAGAGCTCCTTTTGCTGATGTTAACTGAAAAATGTTTAGAAAGGAAGTCATGCAATGGAAATCAAAGCAGGATAAGTTATATTGCAGCTGAGCTGTTGTAGTGAATAGTCTGCTCATCAACTGATGAGTGAAAATCCATGTAGTCTGAGATGATGCCATTTTGCTCATCCAGAAATCTTTGGTTAATTAGTTTGTTTGTACCAGACAATATATTTCAATAGGCAATTTTCACTTCAATTTTTAGTAATCCTATGTCTCATAATCATTTTTCTCAAGCTACTATGAATAAAATAACATGAAATAGTAAGATATTCCTAAAATTTTCAAAAGGATATGAGAGTAAATTATAGTGTTGTTCAAAATCTTTGCCCTATGGTCTGTTTATAATTTTAAATTAATTAATATCTTATCGCTAAATAGAATTTAGAAATTTCACTTTTCCGATAACCTTTTCATTTAGTTAGCCACTAAAACTTCTTTGACCAAGTTTAATCAATAATAAACTTACTGCCCAAATTAATAACCTATCAGATTCTTAACCTATTAGAGTCAGCTCTAATACTGCAAAATCTCTTAGTTTGAATTCTTAATTGAAGTCAAACTTATAAAATAAAAAATTGACTTTGTGGCAAAGCACTAACACATTTGCCATATATTAAAAATCTCATTCAAACTCTATCATGACTAAAAAATTGAAACAAGAAAAATAATTCATATGAATTTTATAGAATTTAATTTTTTTTAGAATTCATATGGTAATTAAAGAGAATTCAATAAAATAAATTGAATATTATTATTTTTCTAAAATAAATAAATAGAATTCATATTATATAATATTTAAATTTAATTCTTTAGTAAACTTGTCATGATGTCCAAAATAATTTTTTAGATCAACTAAATAAAAATATTTTATCTCAAATTTAAATGAATACAATTAATATTAGTTAAATGATATTATGTATAAAGAAAATATGCAACAAAAGATAAGATATATAATGAAACTGCGTATCTCATGCTTTGCACGATTACAGTGAAAAGTTAGAAATTATACTCTTGCATTACAAGAAGAATAAAACAAAAGCAAAATTTTATGGGTTTGGGTACCAAGCAAGCCAAATCTTTTCAGAAGAACAAAAAACCAACATTCAGCTTGCTTAAACCGCCCTAATCCAGCAATCCATCAACATCACAAGAAATTAAAATATTCAAAATCCACTCACTTTAAGGAAAACAATTTATCTCAATTATGAAAGAGGAAACATGATATAAGGCTTACTGATTTGCGCAAAGAAGGGGAGGCAGAAGGGTGGAAATCACAGAGAAGGGATTTGATGATATATGATGAAAAGTTGTTTATGCAATTCTTCCAACTGTTATTTGTTCAATCCTTCCTCTAGCGCCATTTTTACTTTCTTCAATTCCAAAGCTACAATTCACAAAAAGCTTCAATTTGCTTCAATTCTAAATCTTCAATTCACATCACCAAATGCCATAATCAGACTACTGCTATCTTGGTGGTTGTTGTTGCAAACTATGGTGTTGTTGTTGTTGTCAATGGTGGTGGTAGAATTTGTTGTTGATTCTAAAAAGCAACCCATTCGATGCTTCTTTAGGGAGGATGAAGCAACTGTTTTATTTCCATTCTCTTCTCCTTGCCCTTCTGTGAGTACGCCTTCAACATTTCGCTTTCTTGGAAGCATAAAGTGCAGTAAACTGCCGAACAAACCTCAAAATCTCACAGAAATTATTACCATTGAAACAACTCCAGAAAATCTATTCCCAGAAAACATTAAACACAGAAAAATGGACACCAAAACGACAAATCCTAACCCGAACTTAAGCTTCCACATAGTTTCTACTGTTAAGATGGTAAGCTAAAAGAAAGAAGATTAGTAATCAATAAAAGAAAAAGAAGAAACGTACTGAATAGGATTGTGAGTAAGGAAATAATAGTATCAGATATGAGAATATAGAAATAAATTGGTATAAATGATAAGACACATTTATACACTATGGTGAAATCTTATAATTCATCTATAGATAATGTACATATTGAAAAGCAGCCACAAATCCCTACTGATCTGTAAATAATACATATATTAGAGGACAACCACAAATTCCGAATTAAGATTAATACTATATTTTATAAGAATACCTATGGTTATACTAAAAAAAATAATCTAAATTAGATATAAATTATTAATGACACTCTCAGCGTCATACAATAAATATTTTAATTACAAAACATATAATTATTAAGAATTTTTATTTATTTATTTTAATTTATTAATTTAATTTATTTAATACTTTGATCTCCCTCTATCTTCTTAATTTTTTCATATTTTATATCTCTTAATTATTATATTTATTTTTAATATATTTTTTAATAAGAATATCATTGTAATGTTAAGATAAAATATAATAATCTGAAATAGAAAATATGACAATTAAATTAAAATATATAAAAAAAATTAATTAAAATTTTTTATTGTAGTACAAAAAAAAAATAATTATTTCTAATTATTGCGTCATTAACTGAAGGTATAATACATGAAAAAGTCCCGATATAAAATTTGATTTATTTGAACTTGAAATGAAATATTTATTTTTAATTAATTCAAAAGGTTATTTTCAATTTGATTAGATATCGAGATAAATTGAGGGACAAATTGAGTTTTTATTATATTATGTATAGAGAAAATATTTAACTACACTGAATGTATACATCCATTTAATAAGATAAGAACATGAATATATATAGTAAATAAAAATATTATTATCTTTTCACTGAATAAAAAAATACAAAAAAATCATATTAATAAAAATATATAATTATTGATTGATTGGGTGTATAACAAAAATCTTATATCTAGGTAAATTTTTTCCTATTTATAGAATATTAATTCAATTGAATTGAAATCTTTCAAATAAAAAATCTCTATCATCAACACTACAAGAAACTAGAATCTCATATCTCAACAATTCAAAATTTCTTCTATCAAGTGTATCATCTAACTATGGTTGTCTAGTGATAGCATGAATACCAGTGTTTTATTTCAATAATTCTGTTAAGTTTCTTTATAATTACTTAATAGTTTAAGAAAACTCTCCAACAAGAGTAATGAATGCATATGTTCTCTTCTCCTCATTTTTTCACTCCATTAACGTTAATGTTATCTTATCCAAGGAATTTTCATCTTTCTCAAAATTCATTTCAAATAATATTCAACATTCTTCTAGTCTCATTAAATTTTCTTCTTAATTACCTTCTTGTTGAATGTTCTATAATTTTTTTTTCTATTTGAACACCTTTTCTTGTTTCAATCTTCACTTCTTTGTCCTCTTATTGATGTAAAACCAAGAGGGAAAATTGGAAAAATAGGGCTCGAGGCCGTGTGGAAGCAACTGCAGCAAAAGAAGAAAAATTAAATAAGTAGGAAAAATAAACAATGCACCAAGTCTTTCAAATCAAATTCTTATTATTCTGTTTTCAACAGTAGATAAAAATAAGAAGTTACACAAGTATTTATAGATAATTTTATTTATTAATATTACAAAAATTAAACTAAGTACTAAATAGATAGAAAGAAAGCAAATTAGAATAAAAATTCCTAAAAGGATATTTTCTATTCAAATTTGAAATACTCGACTGTTAATATGATGATCGGATATTGGTGGTTTCTACTAAAAAAAATTTCTAAATTTTCTAAATAATATTAAAATCCTAAATTTCCTAATTTAAAATTTAGATGAGAAAAAAATTAAATAAAAACAATTCCTAAATCTTTTTTTTTTTTCTTGACTGCATCAGTTGTTATATATTAGTCACTTCTCTCTCTCTCTCTCTCTCTCTCTCTCTCTCTCTCTCTCTCTCTATATATATATATATATAAAATAAAAACTGAACTTAAAAGTTGTTTAGATGCTATATATCAAATAACTCTCTTAAAAATTAAAATTATATGAGATCATGTCATCAAATTTTTTTCATACCATTGTATTTATTTACATTCCAATTAAAATTTATACATATCAATTATATAATATCTATTTATTATTTATATATTTATTATTTTATTATTCAAAATTATCAAAAAGATAATATTTAAATTTAATAAAAATAATAATAATAGTTGTTGTATATTAGAATATTTTAAGAAAAAAAAATATATAATCAAAATCAGTGTAAAGTATGAAGTTATCACTAATTATTGTATAAAAAAAATTATTTCTATATTATGCGTTCTTGATAATTTTTACAAAGCTTACAACTAGACTATCAATGAGATTTGATCTAGAGGTAAGATCAAAACTTAATTTCTATTCATATTGGGTTTGAATTTTATTTATAATATCTGACATAATAGTTAATCGGAAAGGAAAAAGAAGGGGAAAAAGGTTAATTATTATATTGTCAAATTCTAATATTTATATTCACTAGTTTCATTTTATATGCTCTTGCCCTCAATGTTAAAATTTTTTTCTCTAATTGAAATGCTCCACGGTGAACTAAGTTTTTTTCTTTTCTAATTTTGTTTGCCTTAGAGGTTGATAGTGGTTGTTATTGATAACTGAGAATTAATGGATGTTAGATAACGAATATTAATTATTTAGTAAAATATTTGCATTGTTATTGAAATGTGTATGTATATATATACTTCCGAAAAAAGGGAGAATAAATCAAATTTATTTTTTGAAGCGCGGAACACTTACTTTCATTCAATCTCTTTTTCTTTTTTGGGTAAGCAAAAACGGAGCAATAGCTCTTACAACAAAAAGACCTACAGCTCTATATAATTTATGTTCCATCCAACATTCATGATGTCTACATTCAAATATTGTAGAACTCCAATAGGAGGAGAGGTCATTTTATGAACTCCCATCTATAAACTAATTGCCATATTGGCCCAAAAATCAGCTGCAAAGTTCCCTTCTTTATATACATTAACAATGTGAACTATCCAATTTTTACTCAAAAGTAATTTGATATCATTAGTTAAGGCTTGATGGGGGGCTTGTGTTTACCTCTTTATTGTTGATAAGCATAATTGGGATTTTGGTGTCCATTTCAACAATAATCCTCTTGTAATCTTTTTTTCCAAGCAATTTGAAGCCCCATTTTGAGACCACAAAATTCAGCTTCTATGGCTGAACAAGAACTCAAGTTAAGAGCAAAGCCATATGACCACTTACCTTGGTGATCTCAGAACAAACCACTTGCATCAGCTGCTCCACTTCTTCCTTTTGAAGCCCCATCCGAGTTTAGCTTGATCCAATCTCTTAGAGGACACTTCCATAAGACCCACACTTCTTTAATATGCTTGTTTGCACACAGATATTGGAATTTAAAAGCTTCTATGAAACTTCTAGCAACTCTCGACACAGCTCCAATATTGTTTAAAATGGGTACACCTTTCAAAGTATACTTATTTCTCGATTTCCATACCAGCCAGCATGTCACTCCAAAAACAGCGGGCATTCAACACCTTGAACAACTTTATGGTAAGATTTAAGATTCCATACCATCCACTCCTCCGGTTAGAATTGAAAAAGGTAGGTCGATCTTTAGTTTCAATCAAACCTCTCCACATATCTCTAGCTCCATTACAGTCCCTCATTACATGAGAGGAGATTCAATATTGCTTTTGCACCATGGGCAGTTGTCATCATCAATAATCTTCCACAACTTCCTCAAAGAATTTGTAAAGAGCCAATCATTCACCAGTAGCCAAAGAAAATTCCTCACACTTTGAGGACCCCTCCATTGACAAATGCATTTCCATATTTTTTTTTCAATCAGCCCTTTGTTACCTCTAATAAGGTTGTAGGTGCTCTTCACAGTAAAAGTGCCAATGGAAGTAAGTCCCTATATGAACCGATCAAGTCCTCTATCAATATCTGGAGGAGACATGCATATAATTTTCATAAATGTAGGCTGATCCACCTTGCCCTGCAATTTTATCCAGTCTCAGTCCCCACTATCGTTTGTATAATTGGCAACAAGCCATTCTCTCTCTTCATTAGGCACATTACAATCATAATTGTCAACAAGAGGGCCATTATCACCAATCCACTAGTCCCACCCCCCACCCCCAAAACCTTATTAATTTTCCATCTCCAACAATCCATTTAATCCCTCTTCTCAAATTTTTTCAAACACCACAAATACTTCTCCAAATAACTGACATACCATGCTTTCTTCCTTCATGGCCAGGAAAAATTTGTCCGCCAAGATATTTCCCTCTAATAACCTTAACCCATAGAACATCAGAATTCATCAATAGAACCCAACCTAACTTCATGATGAAAGCCTTATTGAAGTGGTTCATCACCTTCAAACCCAAACCTCCCCAAACATTAGGCAAACACACTCGAATCCAATCAACAAGATGAGGCTTTTCAATGTTTTCCACATTCCCCCAAATAAAACTTCTTGTAGCCTTTTCTATTCATGGAAAGTAGAGGATGGGATCTTAGTCGACTGCATGGCATAAGATGGCATAAAATTTAACACTAAATGGGATAGGGTAACTCAAGCTGCCATAGACAAAGTCTCTGCTTTTCATCCGCTCAATTTTTCTTGATGTTATCTACCAGAAATCCATACGTTTTAGAAGTTAACCTCTCATGGAGGAGAGATATTCCCAAGTACTTACCAAGATTACTGTTAACCCATAACCAAAATCATTATTTAGCTTTCTCGCAAGGGGACTGGGTACATTTTTAGAGCAAAACAATTTTGTCTTGGTTGCACTCACCATTTGACCTGAACTTGAACAAAAAGCCTCCATTACATCTCACAGCTGAAACTTGGTCCTGACTAGCTTCTGTAAAGAGAAGTAAATCATCCGCGAAAAACATATGAGAAAGAGGCGGACATCTTTTGGCTAATTTGATTGGCTTCCACAACCCCTCTTCTACCTCCTTTAGAATTCCATGACCCAATCTTTCCATACACAACACGAAGAGATATGGTGACAGAGGATCACCTTGCCTAATTCCTCTTGAAGGCTTGAAGAAATATGTTTTTGCCCCATTCCATACCACTGACATTCGCGAAGAAGTCACACAGTTCTTCTTCTTCTTCTTCTTCTTCTTCTTCTTCTTCTTCTTCACGTTTTTAGTAAATTTTAATCTGTTGGAAGCCAATCCGAAGCTGCCACATGGCAATCTTTGATTGGTCTTATTATTTATTTTTTAGAAAAAAAATTGTAGAAATTTCATTTTAAATCTAAAAATTATAAATAAATAGTAGGTCCGATGGTTCCATTTTTTTATCTCCTTTTTTGGCTAACTTCATGTGGCAAATTTGGTATCAAAAGAAAGCTGAGATTAAGACAAAACCATAAAAACAAGAATCACTCAATTTGGAGTTCAAATGAGAGAGTTATAGCCAATTAAAATTTTTGACCAATATGATCATGAGAATTATTTTGAACAGAAAATATCTTCTTACCTGGTAACCAAAATTGAGCAAGATTGGTACCTATAAACTCTTCTCATGGCAGACCACACGATGGTATAGAAGGTGTCGACCACCTCCCTCTGATTTGGAAAAAATCAGCGTTGGAAAAAGGCCAAAATCGGCTTTGGAAGAAGTCACTTCTTCTTCTTCTTCTTCTTCTTTCTCTTCTTCTTCTTCTTCTTCTTCTTCCTCTTCTATTTATAGGGAATATATTTATTTATTTTTTAATTTATGTGAGTTTCTGTTTTACATTCTTAGATATTGTCCATTTATATTAAATTATATCAAGTCTAATGTAAAGATAAACAAAAAAGTTAATTATTCTAATATTCTTATATTTTGGCTGATTATATTAAAAAATTCTCATATTTTAGTTTTGTTAGATTACAAAGTGCTTTCATCCATTTTTTTTTTAATTTTTTCGTTAATCAAACTCTAAAAAATTAAATTTTAATTAAAAAATTTATTTTAATACAAAAAATATCCCTCATTTTTTCATACAACCAACCGAACCAAATTCTACAACCAATTCAACTAAACAATCACAACCAAACAATTTTGTCACTGAATTTATTTTAGCAACATGCTTATTGCCATTGTTGCAGCTGGAGTTAGCAGCTCAATAATGAGCTTCTGCTAATAAACTAAAAGAATTAACTACCTTTCTTTGTTAGCTTATTTATTTACATTCAACTATTTTATCCTAATTAGTCATAACAGAAATTCTCAAAAAAATATATATGGTTAAATTCTTAAAATATCTATTTTAATTAAGTGATATATTTTGTGGGTATCCTAAATAGAAAGTTTTAAACAATAATATTAGTGTTATCTCCAAAATAATGAGATTGTGAGATTGAATTCTGATTAGAGTTAAATAAATAAAAATAAAGATAAAAACTCATCTTTATCCTTCTAAACAATCCAAATTAATAATTTGATGATTCTTAATTTTAAAATTTAAACTCTAATTAATTTAAAAATAAAAAAACACCTATTAACTAAACAGACCTTAGGGTTATACCATTGAAATGTTGATGGTGTTCTATTGTCTTTTGACCTGAGAATGAGATGTTCAAGGTTGAGATACGAAATTTGTCCTGTCCTGAGATGCCGCAAAAGCAGATAGAGCGTGAAAATTTAGAACCTGGAAAAGTAAAATATTGTTGTATTATTATATAATTATATATATATTCACGTGTGTAGCAGAAAAGATTCTTTACTTTTCTTTTAAAGACTTCCAGTCTAGAAACCAACACCTAATAATTAATAAAAGAATTAATTATTATTTTTTATTATAAAATAATTTAATATATTACATGTCTCTTAAATGTTTTTAAATATATTAACTCTTTTTCTTTATCATATTAAAATATTTTTTATATAATTTTATCGTTAATTAATTTTAAAATATTTAATAAGAACCGTAAAAAAAATAAAAATATTTTTAATTTTAATTTTTAATTAATTACATTTTATTTTTTTAAAAAAATATATTTTTAGAATTAAAAAATTTATTTTCATATTTTTTAATAAATTTAAAAATAAAAAATAAATAAAAATATTTTTTAAAAACTATTTTTTATTTTTTATTTTAAAAAATAATTTAAGGAGAAATTAAATTATTTTTTTTTAAATTTTTTTAATATAAATAAAAAATTCATTTTCATATTTTTGATAAATTTAAAAATAAAAAATAAAAATATTTTTAAAATTTTTTTTTTATTTGTTATTTTTATTTTCAAATTTTTTATTTTTTAAAAAATAAAATAAAAAATATTTTTATTTATTTTATTTTTAAAGTTGTAAAAAAAATATAAAAATATATTTTTAACCATAAAAAAAATTAAACAAAAAATAAGATGTGATTAATTAAAAATAAAGGGTAAGAACATTTCTGTCTTTTTACTATCATTATTGATCATTTTAGAGTTAATTAATAATAAAATTGAACGGAATGATCTAATAGTATATTGTGACATTCATTAGGGAAGTTAATATATTTTTAAAAGGTCTAAAGAGGAGTTATTATATTTTTTAAAGGTCAAGAAAAAGTTAATGTATTAAGTCATTTTAGAGAAAAAAATTATAATTAATCCTTAATAAAATTTGCTTTCACAAAAATTTGGCTTAAGAATGTTTGAATATTCAATTATAAAATTTAATTGTCATTTGAAAATATAAATATTGATAATTGAAAAATTATTGAGTGTTTGAATAAATATTAATTGTCAATTTAACTTTTTCAAATCGATAAAATATGATAATAAGTAGAAATTGTAATTGTCAATTAAAATTTTTACCAACTAAAAAAATATTTTTACCCTCAATTAATAATTATTAATCATCCATCTAAATACTACTTTAATAATATAAGTCTTTAGTGGAATTTTCAAATGCAAATGATTTATTATAATATATTTCGTATTAAATTTTTATCAAAACAAATTTTTTTAGTTAACTTTAAATAAAAATATTTCATAAATTTAAAAAAATAATTAATAAAATTTACTTTCACATTATGTATATTAGGGAATTAAATTAAAATAAAGTCCTATATCTAAAAAAGAAGTTTCTGCGAAGAGCAAGCGGTGGCTCGTCACTCTTGACTCAATCTTTAATTTAAGCCTTGTTTTATTTAGTAGTCACAATCAGATATCAAAGATTAGAGATTAATGATCAGCGATTGACAGACTGCAGCTAGAAGTTTAAATTCTTAATGGTTTTGTAAATCAATAAGGCAATAACTAATTTGAAAAATAATGTATACACTCGTTAAATAAAATAAAAATATATATATAAAAATATAAATATATTTTCATTGAAAAAATAAAATAAAAATTCATATTAATTAAAATCATATTCTAAATAAAAAATTAAATTTAATAATACATAATTAAATAATTATTAATTATTATAATAATACACTAAAATATAATCTAATAATAATTACATATATAGCCTGGATCAGATTTTCTATTTTCATACTCAAAAAAATATTATAATAATATTTTTATAATTAACTAATAGATAATAATAAATTAAAAAGTAAAAAAATTAAAAACAGAAAAATGAAAATGAGAAAAATAAAGTTAGTAATTAAAAATTTTGTAATGATTTTACTTCTGAGAGATTAATTATTTATATATAAAAGAAAATGTTTCCTATTCAAATTATAAAATTAAAATCTCAATCTTAATTTGTTTTTTCTTGAAATCAATATGAATTTTTAAAATCTTTTAAAAAAATTCAATACAAATTAATTAAATGTTTTTTATAATCAATTAAGTGGTTCCTCTTCTATTAATCTAATTTAAATAAAGATATTATATTAAAAATCAGTTAAATTATGATATCATGAAATTTTAATAAATTAGATTCGTTATTAATTACATGTGATTCTTATAATATTTTAATTAATATTGAATAATCGATCGATTTGATTTAAATCAAATTAAATTGCTCCAAAACTAAATAGAATGAAATGAAGATCTATATAATTGAATTAAATTAATTTGTAAAGTAAATTAAATTAAATTAAATTAGTTTAATTAGAACTTGGATAATTTATATTTAATGACATCAGAAAAATGGAGAATACTGATTGGGAAAGGTCACTGATGATGTTATCTAAGCCTATCTTATCCTAATTGAATTAGTTTATAGTTCTTTATGTTTTGGGAGTGAGGCTTCGTAGTTTCTATGCAATATTTGCCTCGAACGAGTCATAATGATAAACATCAGCTCACCGGTGAGCATGACAAAAGCGAATGAGTAATGAAGGGTAGTTTCGTCTTAATAAATAAATAAAGTCAAAGAAGCAGTCACACACTCGTACTTTTCTTAGTATTAAAACGACAGCGCACACCATAGGCTGCACGTTCTTTTGATTCACACGGAATATGCATGCGAGCAAGGAACTAACAAACAATATATAAATGGTAAAGTCAAACCAACAAAAAACAGTCAAAGTTCAAAATTCAAATCAAAAAATCAAACTCAAGTACTCAACGTCTATAAAAGAAATGAACTCCAAACCAAAAGAAAACAAAACACAGTTTCATTAATTTTCAATAAAAATCCAACAATGGCTGCGGTTATGAAGAGAAAGATTGCAGAGATAGAGAGTTTAGATATGGCGAAATGCCTTATACTTCTCTCTCATACTCTGCAAGAAAAACCAATGAAGTCTATGAAAAATGATGATGTATTCGAATGCAGAACTTGCAATAAAAAATTCTCATCGTTTCAAGCATTAGGAGGGCACAGAGCCAGCCACAAGAAGCCAAGATTAATTATGGTTGAGAGTGATAATAATAATAGTAATAAAGGAAGAAACGAAACAGAAAAGGAGGCGAATAAAATGCACAAATGCACCATATGTGGTGCAGAGTTTGCTTTAGGACAAGCTTTAGGCGGTCACATGAGAAAGCATAGAGCTGCTGCCATGGCAGAAAACTTTAGTTCTTCTATGCGGGTTTCGAAATTGCCTGTTTTAAGAAGAACTAATAGTAGCAAAAGGGTTTTTGGTTTGGATTTGAATCTTACTCCTTTGGAGAATGATCTGGAATATTTGTTTGGGAAAATGGCTCCTAAAGTTGGTTCTAATTTTATTTGATGTTATTAGATTTTTAGATCTTGTTTAATTTGTTGATTATTTCATTTAATAATTTATGTAAAATTGTTAATTGTAGGTTTATTAGTACATTATTTTATTTATGAATATATTAGTTGTTGTAACTTTTTTTCTTTTTTTTTTTTTTTTTTTTTTATTTCTATCTAGAAGCAACTTGCTATAGATATATAAGTTATATTTCTTTTATTTATTTAAATAGATATTTATGTTTTGCTATAAAATTTTTAGTTAATTTTTTTTTATGTCTTTTTAATATAGTTAATCTAAAAAAATTGTCATATATAATTATTAATCCAAGCACTACGTGTTGAATAAAATTTCTAACTCCGCTTTGATGTTCTATGCTACTTAAAATAAGGTATATTGCTAAAAGTTGTAAACATTTTTATTTGTTTAAGAGTTGCAAATACAGTTGATGGTCTCAAGAACATTAGAAAGAAAAAACAGAAAGAAAAATAATGTTACAATTACCTGATCTACAAATATATAAATGAACATACATATCAAATATATATATATATATATATATATATTGAGAGAGTTTTATTTTTTTTGTGGGTTCCTTTCGGCTCGAACGTGTGTGTGTATATATATATATATATATATATATATATATATATATATAGAATTCAAACACCTAGTTTTTTGCTTGTTCTCAAGCAAATAAACACTTAAAAACTAAAAACAAAAATAAAAATTTGGATAATGCTAAAATTTAGAATTCAAACAATTTTCAAAAATAATTTAAATCTATTCTCAAATCAAAATTCCAGCAATATCAAATAAAATAATAGTATCCTTTCACAAACATCATTTTCACCTCGTCACGTACATCAATGAAAAATTCAACAATTTAAATGTCTAACAAAGTTGCATATGAATAAATTTTATCTCATAATCAATTCTTTAGTTATTACTACAAACAAGAGTAGCAAAACAGGGTAATTTATTTTTATTTTTATTTTTATTTTTTTTTATTTTTTTTATTTTTATTTTTATTTTTTTACTTTAGTTCATAAGTTGTACTTGAATTTTGACATGAATACAAACATTTGTGATGAATGCACCCGATTACTCAACAAGCCGCAACCAACAGAACTGGATACTCATATTTTGAACTGGCACTTTCCATAAAAGTAAATACGAGGCTCATGAATACTCCTAGTCGTTACTCAATTCAAAATATTAGAGAATTTTATTTTATTTACTTATTTATCACCATATTTTTTTTAACCCTCTTTACTTAAACTCTGCTTAGGACTAGCTTCCAAAGAAAGAATCATGATTTAAAATTTAAACATAAGCAACTAAGTTAGAAACCAAATTAATTAATTTTTTCAAAGAAATATGCAACTAAACAACACTAATGCTCACAAAATTCAACAAAGATTTCACAGAATATTGCCAAAACAATGATTTAATCATCAATAAAAATTAGTTCATAAATTTCTTGAACTAAAAATTATTTCATTATCTAAGTTTCATCTCTGACAATTATCTTTGTCCTCAATGTAAAAACAAAAACAAAAATAGAAACAAAAATAATAACAAAAACAAAAACAAAAAAATGAAAAAATGAAAATGATGGAAGATACTTCCCTATAGCAGTAGGTGATTCCGCATTGAAATGCGTCGCCACGACAATTAAAAGCAAAGATAGAGAGAAACAGCATTGAAAAAAATATTTAATAAAAACAAACACAAAAACACTATATAACACAAGCTACCAAATATAACGAAAAACTAAAAACAAAGAAAAGAAAGAAGATAACACCCATATTCATTTTGCTGGAGAAGGATGAAATTTGACAAAATCAAAATAGACTTTCAGCTAGCTATTGAATTGAACCCATTCGGCTCTCTCTCTCTTTTTTTTTCATGAGCTGTAAATTTGGCACTCTTAACTGATCGGTGGTAGTGCGTTGGCTCTTGGCGATGAGTTTGGTGGCTCTCTTTCATCGGGTTTCCATGGTCGACGGTGGCTACTTCAAACCTGCAGAAAAAAAAAAGAAAAAAAAAAGCTAGGTTTTTGTTTTGTTTTGTTTTTATTATTTTTTTATATATATTTTTTATTATTTTTTTTATTTATATTTATATTTATATTGTTTATTTATTTATTTATTTTGACACCTGAAAATCTCACATGGGCCTGCCTTTTAAAAGGCATGGGCATATGAGGCTACCTGTTGAATTTCAAAAAATAAGCAGTAGCTACTGCCACTAACATGCCCAACAAGCACGGGCACGTGCCAAAATCTTTTTTTTTTTTTTTAAGAACATAAATATATACTTATCAATAAAAATAAAAAAGCTGCATGTAAAAATAATTAAACACAAAATCAACAAGTAAACAAATAAATCAATTGAAAAAAATTATAAAATTAAAAATAAAATAAAATAATAAATCTTGGGTTGCCTGCCAAAAGCGCTCTTTTTAAGTCACTAGCTTGATTATTCTCCTCGTTTTAAGGAGCAATTTACAGTCTCCTTGTGCTCTTCATCTATGACCTGCACACCTTCATAACAAAAATTTAGAATGCAATTATCAATGGGATCATCTAACTCACATACATTCACTTCCTTAGAAATCACATCATCAATGCAATCAATTGCAAATAATTTTTATTCGATTGTGTTAGGATATTTCATAGTTTTGAACATATTGAAAATTACTTCTTCATCATTGACTCTAAGAGTAAGTTGACCTTTGTGCACATCAATCAAAGCCTTACCTATTGCAAGAAAAGGTCTACCAAAAAGTAATGACATTTTACGATCTTCCTCCATATCCAACACAATGAAATCAACAGGAAAAATAAACTTACCCACTTTGACTAAAACATCCTCTACTATTCCCCTAGGATATTGAATACTTCTATCAGTTAATTGTAGAGTAACAGTAGCAGGTATTAATTCATGCAATCCAAGTTTCTGAAAAATGGACTATGCATTAAATTGATACTAGCACCTAGATCACATAAAGCTCTTTCAAAATCTACATCTCCTATAGTACAAGGAATAGAAAAACTCTCTGGGTCCTTGAGCTTTAGGGGTAATTTATTTTGCAAAATTGCAGAACACTCCTCATTCAGCTTCACCATTTCATAATCCTCCCACTTCCTCTTGTTTGAAATTACTTCCTTCAAGAATTTGGCATAACTTAGCGTCTTTGCAACTACATCTAAAAGAGGAATATTAATATGCACTTTTTTGAATATATCTAAAAATTTAGCAAACTGTTTATCCAAGTTATTCTTTAAAACTCTTTTGGGATATGGGAGAGGAAGTTTAATGGAATCTAAATTCAATTTAACCTTACTCTCTTCAGTTTCCTTTGGTGGCTCATCAACCTTCATCTTTGGTTGAAGTACTTGGCTGTCATCCTCTATTTGCTCTTCAATTTCCTTTCCACTTCTTGAGATGACTGCATTAACTTGCTCTTTTGGGTTTTTCTCGGTATTGCTTGGTAGTTGTCCTTCCTTTCTTTTTGAAATCAATCTAGCTAGTTATCCCACTTGGACTTCTAAGTTCCTAATAGATGCATCTTGATTTTGAAATTTAACTTCAGCATTATTAATGAACTTAGTGATCAAGTCCTCTAAATTTTCCTTTTTTTCTTGTGGTGGTTGTTGTTGTTGTTAAAATCCTGGTGGTGCTATTTGCTGGTTGTTACTCCAAGAAAATTTGGATGGCTCCTCCACCCTGGATTGTAGGTATTCGAATATGGATTGAAGTTCAACCTGTCACCATGAGAAATAAAAATAGCATTTTTATTGGAAGAAAAGGGATTTTCTACTTGACAGTTGGAACTTATATGTCCTATTTGACCACATAGGTCACATGGACCATAAGTTGAAATATTCATTGCTGTGACACTAAGACTGTCTAATTTTTTTGTCAAATTAGAAATTTGAGTAATAATGCAGTAAAGGAATCTATATTGTGCACTCCAGATCCTCTACGATCAACTCTATCATTATTCTATTAGTAGCTATTGGATGCCATCTCTTCTACTAGGTCATATGCTTCAGCTGGAGATTTTCTCATAATTGTGCCACCTACAGTATTGAACGATTAGAAGGTGTTATACCATTATAAAAAGTTTGGACTTGAAGCCATATTGGTATTCCATGGTGAGGATACTTTCTAAGCATCTCCTTGAATCGATCCCACGTCTCATACAATGATTCCCTTTCTAACTGCACAAAAGTAGTAATGTCATTTCTCATCTTTGCTATTTTAGAGGAAGGAAAGAATTTAGCCAAAAATTTCTGAGTCAAATCAGCCCATGTAGTGATATTGCCTGTGGGTAGTGAGTTAAGCCAATCCTTAGCTTTATCACGTAGTGAGAATGGAAAGAGTCTAAGTCTAACTGCATCATTGCTAACTCCATTATGCTTGAATGTGTCACAAATTTCTAAGAAATTAACGATGTGTGCATTAGGATCATCACTCAGCAATCCATTAAACTGTACACTTGTCTGAATCATCTGGATGATAGCAGGCTTGATTTCGAAATTATTGACTTGAATAGTTGGCTTGCTAATACTAGAGGTAGCTCCATTAATTGTTGGACAAGCATATTCCATGAGAGACCGGTTTGCATTTCCTTCATTCGCCATCTCTTCTTTTATTCCTTCAACTTTCTCTTACTCTTTATCTTCTTGTTTATTAGCTCTTTGCAAGATATGAAAAGTTCTTTCTATTTCTGGATTGTAAATTGCTAATTTTCCTCCACTAGTGCGAGTCATACACTAGTTAACCTTATCAAAACAAAAATTAAATAAATAAATAAAAACTAAAAATAATCTAAATTTATCAAGATCAACAAGCTCTAATATTATTTAGAATTAAATCCCCGGCAACGGCGCCAAAAACTTGATCGCTATAAATCTATAATCCTAGCAAGTGCACTAGTTATCAAGTATTAGAAAAATATAGTTCCCACGAGGATTTAATAAAACAAGTATTAAAACTATAATTAATCTAAAATTATTTAGAAACTCGAATTAAATTGGAATTTGAATAATTAAATCTAAAAATCTGGATTAAAAGCAAACAAATATTAATTAACTAATCAAACAATCAATAATAATTTGAGATAACTAAAACTATTAGTCCACCTACTCAAATCAATGTATATCAATATATTAATTTATCCAAGACAAAAGTTGATTTTCATAAGCTGAAATTTTTCTAATTTATTTAATATTTTCTCTCAAAATATATCAAACCTACTTCTATCAAGTAACCCTTAGATTTCTCTAATAGAATTCTCGAGATAAAAGTGCATTAAGTCATAAGAAAACTTGTATAAAAATAACAAATGAATCGTGTATATATATTTCTATATATCATTCAATTCACATCATGAATTACCATAGTCAATCATATGAAATCCTCTCTCAATTCATCCATATGAATCAACTCAATTAAGAGGTGATCAAACTCCTAATAGCATTAAGAACAATAATTTATAAACATATGAAAATAAAATTGTCTTGATTAAATTAACTAATTTCAAAACATTGTATGATTTCGACTTCCCATAGCCTTAGCTAAAAAGAAATTTAGTTCATATTAAATCTAACAAAAATCAAAGTAAACAAAGTAGAATCCATAATGAAAAACATTGGAAAGTGATTCTTCTTGATTTTGGGGTCTCTTTTAATCTTGATTGCTCGCCTATTAATCTCCTCTGTTTTTTGCGGTAGCCGCCTTTGTTTTTCTCCCAAAATTCTCTTTTTTCACCCTAAAAATGCCTAGCTCCTTTTATAAGCTTTCAGTCCGACACATACCCATGTCTCTTGATAGACATGCCCATGTCTTCATTAAAACAATAATTTTCAGCTCATTTTTCCAAATATTTCTAAAAAGATAAATCCAAGATAAATACAAAATAAATAGATAAATACTAATTAAAATATAAAAAAAAAAACCCCTAAAACCCTAAATAATTTGGATAAAACTAATATATATAATTTACACCTATCAGATACTACACAGTTATACTAAAAATAAAAAATATATATACATATATTGGGGCAGGAATAGGTTCATCCTAAAGTCTAATATTATTTCTTGTGTTTTGATCTCCTCCTATTTATTTTTTGGGCCCATCATCAAAATTTAACATGATATCAAAACGAGATTTTTCCTGATTTATTGGATTAAGACCCATTAATTTTCAATTATCTGTAATATTTATTTACTTATACTTACTACCAAATTATCTACTAGTACTTACTTATGCATATTGGGCTAGTAACCCATTAAATTATCATTTATACTTGAAGGGAGAGTGTTGAGGTATAACAATAATCTTATATTGGAAAAGTAATGAAATCATAAAGAGTATATATGAGTTTAAAAAATAATTATCCAATGGCTAGTTTTAACTTTTAATTATGATTAAATTTTAAACTCATCATAAAATTCAATATTATTCATTGTGATTTGACCTCCTCTCATTTACTCATTGGATCCATTATTGAAATTTAACAGGTGCAAATAAGCTGAGTCGTTTATGAGCTGTTTAGTGTTGGGATCGATAAAAACTCGTTCAGATTCAATTCATTTTATAAATGAACTAAATTTAAACCTTATTTCAAGGTTTGATGAATAAACGAGTCAAGTTTGAGTAAAGTTAAACTCGACTCGATTAAGCTTGTAAACAGTTCGATCATAAACTCATGAAAATATTTGCAATTAGCTCGATTAATAGGCTCGAAAATAACTCTATTATTATTATTATTATTATTATTATTATTATTAGCCTAATAATTGTGGCACTCCAAAAATATATTTATCGCTCCTATAATATTTTTATAATTTAATTAAATGCACATACTCTTAATTTTCTTATATATGTAACTTTTAAATAAATATTATATAATTATAATTAGATTTCTATACTATTAATATAGTTTTATATTAAGTTTTTGTTAGTATTAATATAATATAATATTTTAATCTTTAAAAATATATTTTTTGTTAATTAACATTTTTAAAATACATGTAATACTTAATTTTATGATTAAATTTTTTTTTATTAATTAAATTTTTTACTTTTATATTAGTTTTAAGTATTTTTTTTTTTTGCTATAATTATTTTATTAGAAATGAATATTTAACCTTAAACAAATTTTAAAATGAATCAAACTTTAACTTGAATTCAATTTAATTATAATTTAATGAGCCCAGTTAGAATTGAAGTTAATTATAATTTACAAATAAGTTTTTTATGAGCCGGTTCGAACTCGTATAATAATTACATGAATCAAATTTAAATATAATTTTTTATTCAATTTGAAATTTGAGTTTAAATTAAAAAAAAAAAAAATAACCAACTGAAATTGAGCAAACTAAAATTCAGCTCGCTCATTACAACCTAGGCAGGATGACAATTGTCCCCACAACATTTTCAAAAACCTTTATAAGCATTATATATAGTTAAAAATTTCACTAATTAGTATTATTCGCTTCCTAAACTTTTCTCAGAACTTCTATACTGCTTCTCTGATATAAGAAATGTAATTCATTTAATAATATATTAATTTTTTATTAAATTAATAAAAAATTTAATAAAATATTTATAAATTATTAAAATTATATTAAATAATTAAAGTTCTAGATTGGCATCATAGTTAAGAAGTATGGGGACAGAGAGGTTTGGATGGGTTTGGGCCATTATAATAAAAAAATTTATTTTTTTAAAAATATCAAAAAAAATAAAAAATATTTCATTTTTACTATTATAATTTTTTTTTTTTAAAAAAATACAACATATCTAAAAATATTTTTTCAAAAATAATACATATCTAAAAATATTTTTAAGAATACGACATATACCAAATATATACTACATATATACTAAAAAGGTAAAAATAAAAAAAAAAACAGTAAAATTGAAAAAAAAAATCAAAAAATAATATATTTGTGCAATATTTCAAAAAAAATTCATAAATTTATAAAAAATATTTTACGTAGTCCATTTAAATTTAACTTTTTATATAATTTTTTTTCGCCCAATCCAAATTTAATTTTTATATAAAAAATTTTCTTGACATATTCAAAACTAATTTCCTAATTCATCCCTGAAGAAATCAAATCAAAATTTCTTTGTAAATATTTAAAATTTAATATACCAGGATAACCTATTAATCCATTTATAATTTAAATCATTGTTTATATATATATATATATATTCTAAACTAGAACTTCTTGTAAAAATAGGAAATGAGAGTGTGAGATAGAATAAACAGAAAGAAAAAACAAAAACTAACAAACCCTAAACTTGTTATTTCAAAATTAAACGTACAAATTTTAAATACTTTTTAATTAATTTTATTTGACTTTTCTCAATCTCAAATTGAATTGAGTTATTAGTCAGAAGTTATTTATATTTTATACAATACATGAGATTTATTTTTTAACTTAAATATTATTTCTTTAAATTATAATTCTATTAGATATTATATATAATCATATTTTATATAATTACTTATAATTTGCTAAAATATTCACTTTAGTGAATGGGATTTTAAATTAATGAAGTCTTCATTAATTTTTCATTGCACTTTAATTTACATTTTTTTTTTTAAATTATATCACATTGTAGTTTATGAAATTTTAAGCTTTAATTCTATTTTATTTTTAAATTAATCTACTGTAAAGCACTTTAATTCCTCAAAATTTTATATTTTATTCAACCCAAATACTAATCCAAGGTTGAGCCCATTTAGGTCTAAACCCAAATAGTGAGTTTTCTATTTCTTCGTTAAAATCTGAATATATATATATATATCTTACCTAGTATGAGAGGACCCGAAAGGACGCACCTAGGGTGTATCAGTTATCGTATCCACGATAAACACTAGATAGCTAAGTGTGGAGCGAATAACTGCTGAATGTATCTAAATAGTAAGATCGCCCAAGATGAGAGTTAATTTTTCATTTATAAGATGGAATTTTACTAGTTAATGTTCTGGCTAATACTATTGTATATTCAAGTTTAGTTTCCTATATTTATTTTCCTATTGAATAAGAAAATGGAAACTATCTAGTCCCATCACCATTCACCATCTCTACCTTTCTAATGTACACACTGCACACACTTGAAAAAACATGTATAGGGACGAGTTTAAAGGAGCCCAGGCCCAAACTCTATTTTTTTTTTCTATATATAACTATAAATAATTAAAATTGTCACACCCAAAATAAAATAAAAAATCATTAAAGTATGTAAAAAATAGTTTATATCATAGGAAATGTAGTAGCTAATTATATTATTTTTGGTTTTTTTTTACTTTTTATTTCAATAAATTAAAATAAAAATATATTAAAATTATTTGTTGCATCTGAATTTTAAGCTAAAAAATAATATATATATATTTTTTGAAATATTGAGTTTTGATTATGTGACGTAGCCCTTCATGCAGGGGCGAAACCACCTATTATAATGCAAGGGCCATCGCCTCCAAGCCCATAAAAAACTTTAAATATATATATATATTTTTTGGGATTTTTTTAAAAATACTCTAAAAAATAAAAAATATTTCATTTTTACTGTTATAAAAATAGTTTTTCAAAAATACGATATATCTAAAAATATTTTTTCAAAAATACTGTATATCTAAAAATATTTTTTCAAAAATACGACATATATCAAATATATATCAAAAAGATACCACACATATACCAAAAATATATCACACATATACCAAAAATATATCAAAAATATACTATATATATATCAAAAAACAGTAAAAAAAAAAAAACAATAAAATTGAAAAAAAAAATAAAAAAACAATATATTTATATAATATTTCTTATTTTTTTTTCACACGAGTCCCTTAAGAATATAAATAACCCCTACAATAAATTGTAATTTTTCTTTTCTTTTCTTCCTTGGTTTTGCCAAAAGCCCATATATGAAGTTGTTGTTTTAGCTAAAATAAACAGCTTTCAGGAGCAAATTCGCACCATATGTTGCAATTTTTGTTTCACTTCTTCTAATTTACTTCTTTTTTGTTCGACTATTGTGTCCCTCCAAGAATTTATTAAATGATCTCTTGTCATTAAATTATAATAGTGCTGTATTTTTTTTTTATTTCCTTTAAATTATATTTATATTTATCTAAGCATGAAATATACATAAAAATGTGAAATTATAATTTAATATACTAAAATTTATTACATTTTAGCTTGGTCTATCAAAAATATAATTTTAATTCCGTCTCTTCCCTCGTGCCCGTTGGAAAGTATATTTCAACATCAAATTACACCATGTAATTTAGTGAAGCATTAGGTTATTTTTTTCGGAATTAGGTTAAATTCGAAATTTAGTAGGCAAGATTTCCAAATCTTACATTTCTTTTTCTGATATATGATATGATTGGTACTTGCATTGATATGACATGGAAAAATCTCCATATAAATCTTATATTTATATATAAGAATCACTAATCTTTTATCATTAACCAAATTAAATCATGTTTAATTAATAGGGAACATGATTAGGACCTTCACTTGTTCTTCCATCACTTAGATTATATCTATTTTCTTTTCATAATTAATATGATGAATGAATAGACTTTCAAAAGTTTTCACTTTAACAACAAAGCTAATCTATACTTATAACTCGTCAAAACTGCTTTTGAATGAAAATGATAGCCTCTTATAACTTCAACAATGATTTATTGCAATCTCATGTCACTTGAAACTCAATTGCTTTCCCTTCTTTAACTTTTTATATTCTTAATATTTTCATTTTTCAAATTGGCGGTCAGCTAATGAGTTGTCTTGATAGAAAATTCATAAAGATTTCGCATTGTCTTGATAGAAAATTTGTTAGTATTAATTAGTTCAGTCTATATTATAAAGCTAACAAAATTTTGATAAGAATAGATTTTTAACCATCTATAAATTTAATCATAACCAATCCATTCAAGATTTTGTTACAATTTTTCTCTATTGTTATTTGATTATGGAAATAAGATAACACAACTCAAGGAGTTGGTTAGTGGATAGAGATATATCTAGTTAGTTCCGATATATCTGATGTTATTAATATATTTATTTGTTAGTCTTTTTTTAATTTGTAATAAAGGTAGTTTTTACTTTACGATCTATTTTAAAAAAAGACAGAAGAATTGAATTTTACATAGTGAACACTACCTCTTTACATAAAGTGTAAGTTTAATTTTATTCATGATGATAATAGGAATATGGACATTCTTACTATAGTGCCTTACAAATTAAAAAAAAAAGAACTAACAAATAAATATCTCAACAAAATTAGAAATATTAGAAATAACTAGATATATCTCTACCCACTAACCAACTCTTTGAGTTGTGTTGACTTATTCCCATAATCAAATAACAGTAGATAAAAATTCATTACATATTCCCCATCCCTTAAAAAAGACTATTGTCCCTAAGAGTAAAATCAGGAAATTGAGTTTGTAATTGATCAAAATTTTCTCAAGTTGCCTCAATTGGAGACAATTCTTGCTAATGCACCAGCACCTGCTTTGCTCCTTTTCAAGTTCGACTTTCCAAGATAATTGTATGATGAGGTATAAGCTGCTGGTCACTAAGTCGAACAGTAGGTAATTGAGTATGGACTAGCACCTTGCTGCCAATATGCTTCTTGAGTAATGAGACATGAAATACTGGGTATATTTTCGACCCTTGAGGCAATTCAAGTCGGTAAGCAATCTTCCCAATGCATTCCAAGATCTTGTAAGGGCCATAATACTTGGATGCTAACTTCATATTTCGCCTATTTGCCACAAACAGTTGGTTGTATGGCTGCAATTTAAGATATACTTCATCTCCAATGAAAAATTCTCGCTCACTATGCTTTCCATCATAGATCATCTTCATCCTATGTTGAGCTTGTTGTAACTTTCCCTTGGCTTCTTTGAGAATGGTATCTTGTGACTTTAACTCTTCCTCCACTGTTGCAACCTTAGCAATACTTGATATATAAGACAACAAAGTAGGAGGTGGTTTCCCGTAAACAAACTTATATAGAGTTTTACTAGTTGCTAAATGAACACTGGTGTTATAAAAATATTCAACCTATGATAACCACTAAACCACTCATTTGGTTACACATCAGTAAGACACCTCAAATACATTTCAAGTGTTTGATTCACCACCTCAGTTTTCTCGTCGGTCTGTGGGTAATAGGCTAAACTGAAATTAAACTTAGTGTTGTTGAGTGAAAACAACTCTTTCAAGCTTATAAATGTCACATCACAATCATAAACTATGGATTTTGGCAATGCCATAGAACCAAAATATATTATCAAAAAATATGCAAGCTATATTTACAGCGGTGTAAGGGTGTGAAACCTCTATGAAGTATGCATATTTAAATAATCTGTCCACCACCACATAGATTATTGTTTTTCCAAAATATTTTGGTAAACCATCCACAAAATCCATAGAAGTATCTTCCTAGATGTGAGATAGAATCGGAAGAGGTTGTAGTAAACCTGCGAGAAGACAAAAACTAGTTTTGTTTCGCTAGCATACCTCGCACTCCTGTATGAACTTCTTTAAATGCATTCTCAATCCCTTCCAATAAAAATTGGACCTTATAAGTTGAAGAGTTTTAAAGAATCCTTTATGAGTGATGTTATGGAATCAAGCCATGATATCTTTTATAAGTTGAGATTTGGAATCTGGATAAATTTGATTTTTGAAGAAATAATACCATTTAGATAATTCCAAGGCCCAACAACTTCCCCTTTTGTAACAAGTTGAACCATATTTTTAAGTGTGAAATTCTTCTGCACTTCTTCTTGAATTGCTTCTATAAATTGTGAAATGGGTGTTGATAAAGCATGAAACTCAGTTTCATCTTCATGTTGTCTAGACAATGCATTTGTCACCTTATTCTCACAACCATTTTTATACTCGATCACAAAATCAAAACCCATGAGATTGAATAACCACATCTGCTGAGCTACAATTGTAATTCATTGTGCCTATAAATTCTTCAAGGCTTGATGTTTTGTTCGAACCACAAATTGTCGTCCCAATAAGTACAATCTCCATTTTTGTACGGCTAAGACTAATGCCAATATTTCCTTTTCATAAGTAGATAGTAAAAGATGTTTTCCTTGTAAAGCATGGCTGAACAAAGCTATTGGCTTATCTTGGAGCAAAATCATACCTATCTTTGTCCCTCTTGCGTCGCATTCAACAATAAATACTTTTGAGAAATCAGGCAAAGATAATATTGGTGCTTGTGTCATTGCTAGCTTAAGTGCAAAAAATGCTTCCTCTGTTGCAGGTGTCCACAAGAATGCTTTCTTCTTCGTCATGGCTGTTAGAGGTTTAGAAATTTTGCTAAAATGCTGAATAAATTTTATTTAATACCCATACAACCCCAAGAATCGCATAATGCCTTTAGAGTAGTTGGTTTAGGCTAATTCATTATGGACTCAATCTTGGATAAATCCATGGAGACTTCATTTTGCAAAATAAGGTGGCTTAAATAATGAACCTGTTTCTTTGCAAATTCACATTTTTCCATCTTGATGTACAATTTATGTTGCCTCAAAATGGCAATCACAACACTCAAGTGATTGATATGATCTACCCATCTTTGATTGTAAACAAGAATATTATCAAAAAACACAAACACAAAGTTTCTGAGATAATATTTAAATATCTCATTCATCAATGACTAAAATGTCGATGGGGCATTAGTAAGGCCAACTGACATCACAAGGAACTTATGGCGGCCATGATGAGTTTGAAATATTATTTTCTCGATGTTTATTGGTCATACTTGAATTTGATGATACCCATAACGCAAGTCAAGTTTAGAGAAGTAAACAACTCCATTAAGCTCATCTCCTAGTTCATCAATTACTGGAATTGGAATTTATCTTTTATAGTAATCTTGTTGAGAGCCCGATAGTCAATACACATTCTTCAAGAGCCATCTCTTTTCTTTACTAATATGACTGGTGATGAATACAGACTGTGACTTGGTATGATAATTCTTGCCTTTAGCATTTCAGCTACTAGCCTCTCTATTTCTGATTTTTGAAAAAAATGGATATCAATAAGGACGACATATATAGGCTCATGTTGTTTAAGTGTTATATGATCATGAGCCTGCTGAGGGGGAAGACCAACTGGTTTAGCTGTGACATCTGAAAACTCCTTTAACAACTAGTGTACCTTATCTGAATCAATAGATGTTATTGCCGTTAATAGTGGCATCCCTTTCACTTGTAACTACCATCTCTTCCTTTTGCAAGTATCCTGCTCAATCTGCACAAAACTCACAATTCTATTTTTTGGTCGAATCATGCCTTAAAGGGAAATAATCTAGTTCTTAAATTTGAAACTCATCAATAACCGATAAAAATCCAAATTAATTGGTTCAAGTGTTCTTAGCCATTGAGCACCCAAAACATCATCATACCCATCTAATGGTAACAAAAAGGAATCAATTAACATATGGATACCTTGTAAAGACACTTGAACTTGTTTATAAGTCCCCGCGCTAGAGAGTCGCTCCCCTGAAGCCACCATTACTCGAAGTTGATTGTTAGTTTCAAATGGATTGAGTTTAATGTGGCATGCAAAAGTTTCATTCACAAAGTTGTGGGTGCTACCAGAATCTATAAGGAGTAGTATTGAATGGCCTACTATTTTTCCAATTACCCTCATTGTTTCTTGTACATCACTACCACAGAGGGCATGAAGAGAGATAACAGGTGCAACTAGGGGTGAGCAAAAAATTGAGAAAACAAAAAATAAATCAAACCGAACTTAGTTTGGTCGGTTCAGTTTGATTTGATTCAAAATTTAATTAGGTTAGGTTAATTTTTTTGAAACCTCGGTTAATTCGATTCGGTTCGATTTTCTTCCAAAGAAAATCAAAATAACCTAACTGACTGAAATATATAAATATATATTATATTTATTTATTTAAAAATATTTATTATTAATAATTTTATATTATTTTATTTAAAAAACCAAAAAACTGAATAACAAAAAATATATCAGTTTGGTTCGGTTTGATTTGATCAGAAAATTTTTTGGTTTGGTTTCTAAAAATTATGATTCGATTTATTCAGTTTGATTCAAATCAAACCGACCGTTTACTCATCCATAGGTTCAACGATGTCCTCCGAGTCATCTTCTAATTCCATATCTGCCTCCCCATAGCTCTCATCCATCACAACTTGAATGGAGAACAATCGTTTGCAGCAGTAACCAGGTGTATATAGATCATCACAGCGGAAACATAGTCCCTTACGTCGGTAATTTGAAATTTCTTTGAAATATAGTAGACGAATAACTTGTGGGTTTTTTGTGGGGTTGCATTGGTATGTGGTGGAATTTTGGTAGGTGCGATTATGATTTGGTGATGTTAGGTTATGATTTGGGGATAAAGAGTTGATAGAATGGGAAATAGGCAAAGAAGAATAATTTTCATGTACAAGTCATGTGGGAGTGACTTGCTTATTATTATTATTTTTTTTCTTTGTTATGGGCTTGAAACAATTTGGCCAATCTAATGGTGAAGGAGAGGGAAATAGGTTTGCTAGCTTGAACATTAGCCCGTATTTCCTCTGAAAGCCCACTAATGAAACTACTTATTTGCCTTGCCACATCCAGCCGACCCACTTTGGCAAACAATTTTTCAAATTGTGCTTGGTATTCTTATATTGTACCCACCTACTACAATTTAGTTAATTCCCTAAAGAAATCCAAAAATTTATTTGGTCCAAACCTTTGCAATATTTCCTTTTAAAATTATGGCCATGTGATGGTAGGATTTTCTTGAATGAGTAGTTGGTACCATAACTAGGCATCTCCAATAAGATGGAAATAAGCTAAAAAGTGCAATGGTATTGAAAGATTTGTTTAGCTCGACAAAGCCAACTGGTTGGATCTTTTTGTTCATCAAAGTGAGGGAAATCCAACTTAACAACCTTTGGAATATATGTGGTACTTGAACCTGATTCCATGATAACTGTGTGTGTTAATTCAGATGCAGATTAAACAACTGAATAGTCTCCTTTTTACAATTTGTCGATGAAGCAAGAAGGTCTAGATGGGCTGTGAGTTGAGAGAACAATTCATCGAATTGATTGGATAGAGACTGAATTGTTGTCTCAAGCTTTTGAACACGCTTATCCATCCCGGAGCTCAAATATCACGCTAGTACAAAGGTTGTTTTTGCATTACTATCGATTTTGAAAAAAGAGAAAAGATTTAAGTTCTACATAGGGAATGCTACCTCTTTACACAAAGTGTAAGTTTAATTCTATTTATGATGATAATAGAAACATGGACACTCTTAATATAGTGCCTTACAATTACAAACTACAAAAAAGGAACTAATAAATAATTATCTCAACAACATCATATATATTAGAATTAACTAGATATATCTCCACCCACTAACCAACTCCTTGAGTTGTGTTGACTAAATCCCATAATCAAATAACTGTGTAAAAAAAAGAAACTAATAAATAAATATCTTAATAACATCAAATATATCGAAACTAACTAGAGATATCTCCACCCACTAACCAACTCCTTGAGTTGTGTTGACTTATTCCCATAATTAAATAACAGTAGAGAAAAGATCGTAACAAACTCGACTCTAAATTGTGCCAAACTATTGAGATTTATCTCAGAATCCAACTTAATCCACAAAAGTTACATACACTTTTTTTTTTTTTGGTTAAATTATTACTTAGTACTTAATGTTTAATCAAATTATCATCTCCAAAGTTTGATTCCATTAATAATATAGTTTTTCTATCAATTTTTTTTTAAAGAAAGGATAATTTCATTAACTAGAATTAGAAATAAGTACATCAATTAGAAAAGAAGGGATATGCACCCATTATTAGCTATCTGATAAAGAATGTGCTCCCCTTGCCAACACATGGGCAACCACATTTACAGAGCGCTTAACAACAGACAAGGATACCTGAATCAGTCTCTTTGCAAGATTCTTATAATCATCAATCACCATTCCTGCCCGAGATAAGTCCATAAAATTGCCTTGGATAGCTTGAAATTCCAGTTGCAAATCCATTTCCATAGTAACATGAGACCAACCCTTGTCCTTGATCCAACTAAGGGTTTCCTTAACTCCTAAGGCTTTTGCTAACATTGGATATTGCCTGTCTTCAATTATAATTGAATTGGCAGCTTTGAAAAAATCATAATGGTCCCTTAAGATTATGCAAAGTCCAACTTTCCCTGAGGATTTGAAGGTGGAAGCATCAACGTTAAGCTTAAGGCAGCCTGGACAAGATTTAGACCACCTGATAGATGATTGCAAGTCTGGTGAATAAGACAATCTGGTTTTTCTTTGTTCCTGAGCAACCCTCCATTCATTAAGTGATACTTCAGCAACCTGAACTATATGCAAAAATGAGATACTTACTCCTTTCCAAACTAGTTCATTCTTAGATTTCCACACAGACCAACATATCATTACAACCAAAGCATAATGATCCGAGTCCAAAATATTGAAAGCTAATTGAAACCACTCAAACAAATTCAAAGAGCCTCCTCGAAAGTACCCAACAGCAGAAGAGCTCCAATATTGACATGCAAAGGAACAAGACACCAAAACATGAAAAGGAGTTTCATTTTCAAGTTTGCAAATGGGACGTAAAGCATCAATATTCACTCATTTGAACTTTAGAGCAGTGGCAGTTAGAAAACAGTTATGGAGAGCCCTCCATACACAATCTTTGGCTTATAATAAGATATTTCTATAGACACTCTTTATATATAAAAGGTTTGGTGAACCCTAATAAATATTTCTCACCCTTATTTCCCTCCATATGTTGTTTCCCTCTCTCTCTCTCTCTTTCCTTCTCATATTTCCTTTTCTCATCTGTTAGAAATTGAATACATAAGTCAAAGATCAAAGCTCTCAAGTTGATCTTGAGATTTAGAAACTGGAATAGGTAATCGTATTTCCTTACCACTACACTTATGAATTTTGGGCATTTAATTTACATGCAAATAGGGTAAATTATTCTACGAAAATAATTAAAATTGGGAAATTAATGGATCTATGCAATTTCAGGTGCAAAATGTTGTGCTTGAATGGAACTAATAGTGGTTGGGTAGCAATCCTTTCGAACTCAATAGTCAAACAAGCAATGTTTGGTTTCTTGGAGGCCATTTCAATTGATGAAAAAGAATTAGGATTGGAAGAAAAAGAGAAGGGAAAATTTAGAATTCACAGAAGAACAAAGAAAGATAACAATAAATCATGAAGCAACAAAACCAAATGACAACAGGAGAAGTTCTCTCTCCAATTGAAGGGTTATTTAGAGACCAAAATCTCAATAACCACACCTCAATCATGAGAAAGAAACCCTAGGTCTAGTGGTTACATACCTCAAAGGACAACATTCATAAATGCGATTTGACCCCTTAGTTCCCAAGATGCCATGCAGTAGAAATTGTTCAAAATCATTCTATCATGTACCAGAGGTTGCAAGCTGGCACCAATTAAGGAAGATGTTCTCTTAAAGACTCGCTAAAAAGAGCCTCAGTCGAATCACCTCAATCGCTTTGATAAATGAGGAACCACTTTGACCAAACAACCCTAGCTCTTCGAGAAGCTCGCCTCGACTTAATTAATAATACTCATATTGTTGCGAGTTATGACCTCATAAACAACAAAGTAGGAGCCTCTGATAAGAATAAAAATAGAAATACAAGTTGGGCCTAAAAGATGAGGAGCCCATTTGATCACTATTGACCCAACTTAAGTAGTAAAGCCAACTGATGAGTTCAGCGAGCAGCTCAACTGCAGAGCTCTAATGAGCTCAGGTCACCAAGAAAAGATACATTATATGGGTATGAAAGAGTAGACTTTCAGGGTAAGGCTCCAAGGTACAACCCTTGAAAAAATCCACGGTTCAAGCCTGCCACACTTAACATGATAAGACATTTGTTTGTCCTATCAACAGTACCTCCAAAACATTATTTCAATGTCGCTACTTGTCCAACCACTCCATCAAACGACTTCAGAATGTGAGCATAAATCAAACATTCACCATAATCATCATAAGATATATTGAACTCTATACCCTTTCACCTTTTTCTCTCACTAAAAATATTCTCTCAAAGATGAGGAACTGTCATATTTTTCTTTTTGAGTTTTCATTATCTATAAAAAAAACTAACTTAAACATCGAAGAATCTTAGTCAATCCAAAATTTGACCCTCTCGTACTCTGCTTATTATCTTGCAGGCCCAAAATATTAAACCGGATCCATATCTAATATAAGAAAAAATCCAATTCATCACTTTAATAAAATACTATCATCTTTCAATACACATCTTCATATATCAATTTATATAGTAATAGGGGAAGATATAAAAGTCAATTTCCTAATTAATTTATTTTTTAACTTTTAGAGATAAATATTTATTAGTTGTTTCTAAAATTGTTATACCCTTTTCTTGTATATTTTGTAGTGTAAGTAACAATATATAGAATATTAAATGTAAATTTTATTGATATAACTTTAAATAACGGTATATTTTAGGTTTACCTATGAGTTTTAATTTAATGAATATAATTATTTTTAAATTTATGAAATCATGAATTTGAATATGAAATTAAAATCTAATTAAAAAGAAAAACTTAACTAAGCATTCAACTAAAATTCATTTATTTAAATTTTTTTTCTCATCACACTATGTATGTAATGTTTGGTTTTGTAAATTAAAAAATAATCATAAAAAAATCAGTTAGTTAAGTTTTTTGAATAAATTTATTAGTTTTTGGAAAATTTTTTCAACCCTATGCAGAAACATACGTCCTTGATAATAGAAGCAGAGTCGAGTCGTCTACACTGCATGAATTACGTCCAAATTGCATGAAATGTTTGAATATTTGGATTGACTCCAAAAACAGAAAGAGTTTATTTCAATAAATCATAATTAAGTTTGCAAACTGCAATGACAGGTGAAGCAATTCCAACCTCAAGTTCTTATTTATTGTTTTTTTTTTTTTTTTTTAATTCTTAATTTGATTGAAGATTTGATATCCTCCAATCATTTTACTCTGTTGATGACTATGACACAGAAAAATCTTTGAAAATATAATTAATGGTAGCCAGAGGTGAATTCATTTCAAATATATATTTTGGTTCATATATATGGTTTTCTATAACTTTGGTTCTTGTCTTTTCAAAAGTCCAAAGTAATTACCATATATATAAAATTATATAGTCCCAATCATTTGATTTTTCTAGTTTTTGGTAGGTTTTGTACTTGCTTTTCAATGAACTAATAATTTGATTGTCTCTAAAGTCTAAGCAATGAGCACCACAAACATTTCAATCTATTAGTAATAACTAATTAATCTCCTCACCATTCCTTATAAAAAAAAAATAAAAAATGGGTTAATCTCATTAATATATTAATTTAAAAAATTATAGCATAGAATTTCATTTTGAGTTAAAAAAAAATATATATCTTTAAAGAAATAAAATCATGTTAAAATGAAAAGATTTTATAAAAATTCATTTCACTATTAAAATCTAAAATGTTCTTATTTAAATCAAACATATATAAGAGTAGAGAAAATAATTATATTTTTTTATTTTCAATTATTTCAAATAATAGAATTTAAATAATTCTGTCATTTTAAATTTTTTTCAAACATATAATAAAATTCAATTAAATTGAATTCTTGTATACGAGATATAAGTTATTCTAAAAGGTACCATAATGAAAATCTTATGTGTATTAGATGAAAAAGCAATCATCACTGATAATTATATATATAAAGTTTTATTGTATATAAAATAAAAAGAAATTATTATATATGTTTACATTTAGAACTAAAATAATAAAGAATAGAGACAAAATCAAAAAATTAATTTTAAATTAGTTAAAAATTTAAAATTTTCTCATAAATATAAATATTTTTAAAAAATTAATTATGAATGTGTCAAAACATATAAAAAATTAAATTTTAATAGATTAAATAAAAAAATTTCTATAAATTCATAGGATTATTTTTAAACCAAAATGGTTCAAGTCCACTCGGGCCAATACTACCTCGGTGCCTGACAAAAGAAAGTTTTTTTAAGCTTTTAATTAACGGTGCCTTAATTACTTAAGAATTCTCTCTCTATATATAAAAGATAATAAGAAGTTCCTATTAATTATCATTAGTTAGTTGAGCAACTCGATTGATGTCTTTACTAATTTGGGTACTCCATGAAAAACCATTAGTTACAAAACAAATTGAGGCCTCTGTCTGTATATATTAATTATATATCAAATGATACCATTTTAATAACATCAATGGATTTTCAGTCCCCCCCCATTAATTATGGTAATTGGAATTAGAATAATTGTCAAGACTAAATTAATTAAACCTCCAATACTTGTTGAAGTCAACTAGGGAGAGCTCTATATTATGATTAATTAAATATATACTACCACTAATTATAATTTAACTACTTAATTCACATATCATAATAAGTCTTAATTACTTAAGAAGACAAGAAAAATAAACGTCATTGCTTAGCCAATGCATTACAATGCAAAGACAAAAATAGAAATGAGACAGAAAGAGTTTCTCCATTTATGGTGTGTTCATAATCAACTACACAAGGAAGATTCCTCGTGAGCACAAGTATCTCCTTTTCATATATTTATAATGAATTAATTATTCAATTAAATTGTTAATTATTATATTAATTAAATTAAGCTCCTTATTAATATAATTTAAAATCATGCATGCTTGATTTTATGTCAATTTCATTAGAAAAAGCATTCATTTTGGCACCCACATTTGAGCAATTATTAATTATTGTTTATTTTGGGTATTATTGAGAGTAATTATTATTAGTGATTGCATACATACTAAGCCATCATTATAATTATTATTAGTGATTGCATACATAGTAAGCCATCATTATAAGAAATTCAACCCCACAAATTGGAGTTTAGAACTGCTTTTTTTATTTATTTTTTTTTTATTTGTTAATATTCATCATGTCTCTTTTGCTTGAGCAATTCATTTATAATTCAACTCTTCATCATATCAACTAATTAAGCTTCCTATATGATCCCATGAAATAATTTAATTTCAACTAATTATAATTTGGAAGCACTTGTTTGTTGCTATATAGTGGATACAGTATATAGTTCAATATTAAGAACCATTTGATTGAAAAGTTAATAAAAAAAATACCAAAATTGGTTAACAAGAAAACACAGTGCTATATAGTGCATTAGGTTTAAGTTTAAGAGAAATGAGAATATTAAAAATCCACATAAACCAAAGCTGGCCAGGGAGAACACTATAGTGGGGGGAAGTCATAGCACCCATTTGTTGATTCAAAAACTAATTAAAAGATTTCAAAATCATTGCAATTACATAATATAATAAGTATATGATTGAAGAGATTTTCCAATCTACAATTCCAATTTATGGGCCTCATTATTAGAATACTTCATTCTTATCATTCTTACACTACATAATAATTGGTAATGCTACTTTTGAATTAACTAATCCGTTTTGTTTTTACTCATTTTGTCCAAACATCACCGATGAATCTTTATTTCAATATGAGAAAAATTCTTATCCGCACTACCGACGAAAACTAAAATATTTTAATTAATATGATTATTTTATTTATTTTTTATTAAATGAAAAGAAACTAAATATTATTTTTTATTTTATACATTCTTATCTTATTGAATTAATATATATACTCAATATAAATAAAAATTTTCATTTTAAAAAAGCTAAATATATATATCATTTAAATGCTAAATCTTAAGAATTTTAATAATTTACTTTTTTTTAATGAGTGTGTATCTTTTTATTATTTTATTAAGTAGTATCACATATCAATATTTTTTAACAATGTATTCGTAATTAATAATATATGAGACTTCAATTATGCACTAATCACCTTCAATAAAATTTATAGCAAATTTCAAAAGGTTGTAGCAAATTAATGTTAAAGGAAAAACAATCATTAATAAGTTTTGATTTAATAATATTAATTTTTTTTTCAAAATTTAAAATCTGATTAGAACCTAATAAAAAAAATAAACTAAAAAATTTTCCATGAAGAAGATTCAATGCATGAAGAGGTATATGCCACTAACTAAAGATGAATTGGGAGAATGTTTATGTGATTTGTTTAATTATAGAACATTCTATAATGGGCAGATGATTAAGTGAATAATACGTATATACTTAAGACAAATTGGTTCTCTAATTGGTCATCTTTCGTTGGCTATTAAGTATTAGCCTTCATATTACACGTGTTTACCATTTTTAATTATAGATATTCTTAAAGAGTGTTTGGATAAAAATTTTGTTTTAAAATATAGTTTATTGGGTAAATTACTTTGAAATTTTATAATGCAGAGAAAAAATGAGAATTTTTTTTTTATAATAGAATAATTTTTTTACAATAATTCAAGTGAGCATAAATATATTAAACAATTTATTCTTTTTCATTTTATTTTAGTTTGAGAATTCCTCCATAAACCAATTCTAAGGTATTTGTTTCAATAATTTTTGAGGCTGAAGGATCAGTTAGATGCAGACAAAATATGTAGAGGACTTGCTTTTTTATGTGACTATTTTGGTATAAGAATCAATCCATGGAACATGGTTTTTCTTAAGACGATCATGCAAGGGTTTTCTAAGTCGGTTTATATGTAGACAAAAATCCAGGACATAATTAAAACTGCCTAGAAAACTTTGCGGTTGAGTTTTGGCAAGAATTTTATCTGAGAATTTATTAGCAAAAGTTAATGATCTTTCAATGGGAGGTTATGGTTCCTTGGATAATATGATGTCCTAAGAAACAATTTTTTATTTGGAAGAGAGAGATTTTTGACTTTGAGACTACCAAGCCATTTTTCTTTGTGACATATATGAAAGTTTTAAGATGTTTTAAGTGTTATTCTATAGACGAAGGGAATATGAGAACATCATCTTTATAAATTAACTACACAGAATTGGGTGTGGTTGAAAAATGTAATTTATTATTTTTCAATTCAAATGACATGACATTTCATTTAAATTGTCCAAATGAAACTCTGAATAGTTTTATATCTATCTTTTGGAGCTATTTGAATTTGCTAAATTCCAGACTTCATATCAAATATGAAAAAGATAAAGGTTTCATGGAATTTTTAAAAATATTTTTTTATTGGAAATTATATATTTTATCTATTTTATTATTTTGATTAAGGGGTTTGAAGTTTATCACAAGCTTCAAATTTTTTCTGCTATTTCAGAATTTTTATTGACATAGAAAGCATCATAACTTCAAGATGACCTGGATTTTGAGATTAATCCTTTTGATTGGGATCGTGAATTTCTTTCTTATGACACTGTTAAAGCTCTGCATTAATTTTTATAGATATAACTTTAGTTGGAATATATTTTTTATTGGGAATGTCAACAAGGTGTTGCTTTTTATTCCAAAAATTATTTGGTAGGTGAGAATATATTTATGACTCAATTTGATTTTGGAGAATGAAGATTTTTTTGTTGAACAATTGGATTTTGAAGCTGTAGAGACTTCTTGTTTTTGGTATTGAAGATGTTTTTTTCTTTCCTTAAATAAGGCAATGAAATTTGCTTTCTTGAATGGAGTTTATCTTGAGAATGTTTAGATTATTTTCTTGAATGAAGCTTATCTTGAGAATGTATAGATTTTTTATTTTGGGGTTTTTAAGAAAAGAAAAGGTTAATTTTTTGTTGGTTGAATTTTATGGATATATGATCATGATTGGCCTTATAAGGGGTTACAATATTGATAAAAAATATAATACCCGATATTTAGATTGCAAGGTTGAGGATGTATGTACATTAGATTTACTTGTGCTTTGTTTGATACATGTTAGATGATTTCATGTGTGTATATATTTATGATAGATGCTCTATAATGTATGTTGAGTATAGATTACTCTTAGAATGGATTTATGATGATACATGGTGAGTTGTGATTGAATTTGAGGTGATAGACATGTTTATGTATAAGTATATTTGAGTTTGGACAAGTTAGAATGGAGATACGTAAGAGATTCTCTCTAACAGACTCTTCACGAACGTGAAAAACCTTTCACCACCGTGGGAAAACTTCTTATATGATTTTTAAATTTCCTCAGATTTTCCTTCACGGGCGTGAAACACCTTTTCACAACCATGAAAATGATTTTGATTCAAAGCATGAACAGTGGCCTTCACGGGTGTGAAGACTCAAGCTTATATATACCCGAACCTTATTTCTTTATTTTCCAGCTCTTCTATTTCGTCTTTCTTTCTCTCTTTATTCAAAAATACACTTTATCCACCCACCCACTTATTAAATTCTCTTCTTAAACATTTATTTCATCTCAAATAACCCAAGATTCAATAATCAAACCTCCAAGAATACTAAGATTTTAGATTTCTCAAGAATCTCAATTTCTAAGGTTTCAAAGTATTTACTCCAAACTCATTTCTAAGTTCAAGTTAAGTTAATCCATGACTAGAATAGATGAATATAAATTGCTTATGAGTATTAAGAGGTGTTTATTATGGATCTTATGCAAGATTCATGGATTTAAGGTTTTTGGGTGAACAGTAGTTATTCATCACAATCTTCTATATTCTTCTAAAAGATAATTAAATTGATATTAGAAATCATGTTAAGACTCTTAAAGATGTTTAAAATCATAAGGATTTATTTTGTATGAGTATGTTTGGGCAAAATCCTAATTATGAATATTTGGAGATTTTGGTTTAGGAGAAGAGAATTCAAGAGAATAGGAAGGACTACTCCTTACTCAAGTGTTTAAGTGGATTAGCAAGGATAATTATTTTGGGTTAAGTATGAACAATGTATATGCAAATCTCCATATTTGTTCTCCATGATATGAAATACATGTTTAATAGCCTATTCAATAATTTTTTTTTCTCGCCTTCTATAAGTAGCCACTTGTATGTTGAAAAATGACTTGGTTATTTCTCTTTGAACCAAGTTCATAAATGAAACTTAGTTGTGTAAATGAACTATATATATGTTTATATGTTTGAAGGTCTTTTGAACAATATGTTCTTTGAGAATTCCAAGCTTTACGAACCCATGAATATATATAGAACATTTTTCACAATGAGAATAAATTTGTTAGTTCAATGTGCATAATAGGAACCTAGCTGGTAGGATTTTTATCAGTGTTCCACCTAGAGGGGGTCATGAGCTCTAGGCATATGTATCATGATAAGGTAGCAAGGCTATCGATGTATTTTCATGATATTAGTTCTATCACACGATATGATTTGATAGTGCTATTCTGTTATAAGCACTCATGTTTTTTCAAGTACAAGTTTATAGATTCTTCTTCTTATAATTCATTCATGTCCAGGTATAAGTATATGTAATGTATAAGTATTTTATGTTAAACGTTATATTTATGTTATGTACTTATGTCTAATGAGAAGTGTATTCTTAGAAGCTTCATAGTTAACATTAAGGATGTATTCTTTTGTTGCTTAGATTGGCATATTTTATAAAGTTTTCCTTGTTCCATATTGATGATAGTTGTGTCTTTTGATTGGTAGGGAACAAGAGGAAATATCATGATATGAAGATTTGACATGATGATTATGATCATATGATTTATAAGAATGATTGTGCATGTGTATATATATAGGTTTATTTTTGATATGGTATGTATGAGATCCAAGTTATATTATGTTCTACTGGTTTATGGTGGCCTTATACCAACCCTTACCCTAAGACGATCGCACCGATGGTTTTGGGTATGACAAAGGTGATATCAGAGCTATAAATTTATAATCTTTAAGATAGATAGATAGATGAGTTTCTTCTAAGTGTTGATGTAACACCTCGGTTAAAATCGTAGTGGTAGAGGTTAGCAGATTTAATTAATTTTGAACCTATATGAGCGATATTTTGAAAACAAGGGACCAAAAATATAATTAAATGCTAGTTTATTTCTGGAATGGGACTTTTATGTTTTAAAAATTAAAGTTAAGGGACTTTATCATTACAAAAATAAAGTTAAAGGACCATAAAGTGCGTTAGTCTAAAGTTGAGGGACGATGACTGAAATTTACCCAACCTGGTTAAGGAGCGATTCTATGCTATTGCATGTTAACGTGTTATTTAAAGTGATAAATGTGATTTTGATACTCATACATTGATAAAATTCATGATGTATGTTTATGTGACTCAATGTGCTATTGGTTGTGCCTTGATACCTCGAATTGAGAAATTCTCGATCCGGGGGTATTTTGGTCATTTTGTATTTTGTGATCTGTGAAATATGTGAATTTTATGAAATCGATATTTCTATGATTTAAATTATTTATTTTTGATAAAAAGTGAATTTTTGAATTTTAAACGTGAAAATTTTCTATTTGGGTTAAAAGTTGACCGGAATAGTAACTTTGACTTTTACGGTCAAAATTTTATTTTTTCTTCGAGACGATTTTATTTAATTATGTATATGAGATGGAAATTTATTATTTTATTGTGAGATAATTAATTAATTCATAGTAGATAATTTTTGGAGGGAAATTAAAATGGGATTTCAAAAACTTAAATTTTGAAATGTTAAACAAATGATGTCATTTCCCTCCCACCAAGGAGTTTTATATATATATATATATATATTAATAAAAAAATTTATACCCTTTGGTTTCTTAGGGGTGGCCGGCCACTTTAAAAAAAAAATAGGGGAAAGGGATATATATATATATATATATATATATATATATATATATATATAGTGAGATATTTTCTTTTCCTTGGAAGAAACTATTTTTCCTCTAAAGCAAAAATTGCTTTCATCTTCTTCCTCCTTTCCAGCCAGCCAAACCAGCAACCATAAGGGAAAAATCTTCTTGATTCCTAAAGATTTAAGGTATGTTTTTACTTGATTTAACTTGGGTTTGATTGATTTAAGTTTTGGTAGAGTTAGGGTTTCTCTATTCCAACTTTTGCTTGAGTTCTTCCCCATCAATGTTTGATTTTTGTTCCTTTTCTTTGATTGCTGGAAATTTATTATATTTGAGTTGATTATTGATGTAGATCTGAAATTTTCTTGTGAGGTATTCCTAGGAAAGATTTGGGTTGTGATTATATGAGTTGGTTGAGTGAATAGGTTTTATGCTTGATTCTGCCTTGGAAATTCTGGGTGACCTTTCCTCACATTTTATTCATAACTTGAGTTTCTGTGACCGGAAATGCTTGATTCTTTTTGGAGATGAAAATAGACTCATAGGGCTTCATTTCATATTAAGATAGAATGGTCAAATTCGAACTTGTTCTTGGTCGAAATGGGTTGGGAAGTTGCTGTCCATTGGGTGATTCGGGGACAGAGCACTCTTGGGAGAAAAATTCATAACTTGCTCAATTTATATCAGATTGCTGTGTTTCTAGATTTGTTGGAAAGGTAAGAGGATAATATAAATATGTGTAGAAGGTGTCAAGTTGATTTGGAGTCCATAGATGACCTAAAAATTCGTGGGAACCTACTGGAACCAATTTGATTTTTGTTTTGCCTGAAATTTGTAATATGACATTGCTTGGGTGTGAAATTCTGCTTTCTTTATGACATGGATTGGTGAGTATGATATGGGGAGTTTGTAAATTTTAGAAAAGGAGAGAATTCTTGAAATAAGTTTGATTTTATATAAGCATTGGGTATGAGAAATTGGTTGTCGTGTGTTTGTGCACTTATTTTCCAATTGATATGGCATGAATTCGTTAATTGAACGTAAACCGAAAACTCATCCATGTTGCTTATGACTTATTAGAATTCTGTGGTATAGAAAGAAAATGGAGTCTAAAATTGTTTTGTTGCTGTTATGGTGATGTTCTGTGAATGTTAGTTTCAAAGTGCGAAAGTGACGATTCTTTTTCGAAAAATGGGTAATTTGACGAAATTGTGTTTTAATGTGTATCCTTGAGTTTTGTGACTTTATA
>CANXYC010439002.1:0-10198 GCA_948193065.1 Aleurites moluccanus | reverse complement strand
CTTCTCCCACTTCTTCTTCAATTTCTTCTTCATTTCTTCATCAAATTCTTTAGGAAATTGATAGAAATCTTGAATACTAACCTAGTTCTACCTATTTCCATCATCAATTTGCAAGAGGGAGCAAAGGAAACCTAGGATTGGTGGCTTTATCCATTCAGTTAGAATCCCACCTTGATATAAGAATATGTTTTGTTTGAATTTATGGTTTAATTAGATGTTATTTAGGTTGAATTTGATGGGTTATTAGTTAGATTGCATCAATTGAATCTAATTGATAGAAATGCCTAAATTACCTAGCTTATTTGAAGTTGTAAGAAAGGGTTTGATGATTTAGTGTTAGATTATGTTAATTGATATTAGAATATGTTAATTGGATGTGAATAGGTAACTAATTGATGATTGGTTTGATATAGAATTTAAGTTTTGACAAGGTTGCCTTATATAGCTCCATTGGTGAATTTGAGTGGAATTGAGCTTCTCAAAGCTATTTGAAAGTTTAGGTGAGTCTAATATGTATCTAATAACATGCCAAATGTGTTAAAATTGAATTTGGAAACCTATGGTAAAAGTGCATGTTTGGCCGAATTGAACTCCACTATTCATTGACTTGAATTTGCTTGGTTTGTACCTTGTTTTCCATAGCCCATTTAAGCCCTTTTGATGTTGTTTATTATTGTTTCTTTGATGCCTATACTATTGTTGATAATGTAGCTTGATGTTGGTTGAATTGGGCAAGTCAATTTTGCACCCTAACCTAACCAATTGGCTTGCCATTATATGCCCACCATGTGTTTGATGAAATGCCTAGTTCATTTTGTCTTTGGCCTATTGTTTGCATTCCATAGGCCTACCATTTGAATGCCATTGTCGCCAGCGACGTTGACATGCCAATTGTCCCGCCGATTTTCTTTACCGAACTAACCTTTATTCCATACCTTTGTTGTTTACCATACCGCTTATCATTGATTGTATATCGTATATTGCAATGCTATTTGTTCAATTGCTATTTGATTTGAAAGATATTGAGTTTGATGCCATTGATGATACCATTGTTGTATAATGGTGTCTATTGATATGATATTCATTTATATTGACATAAATATGGTTTGACAGAGATTCCGCACCGACAGGGTAGTGGGTACATACTGTCGGCAATGTGCACATTGATATTGATGCCCTAGCTAAGAAGGGTTATTGGTCTCAGCCATAGGACCTGATCAGTCTTATTCCTACTTGATATGAGATCGACTATGTGATTACACATAGTCTACGTGTTTCAGGGCCCTATATCTGTCTTACCATATGATTCCATGACTTGATATGACCATTGATATTCCTACCGAATTCTGATACTGATTATGTAAACCAACATGATTGACACTGTCCTATTGTTCCTTTATCATATATATATATCATTGTTCTATCTCATTTTCCTTGTGATGCATATAGATTTACTGAGTATCTTATATACTCACATTTTCTTTGTTTACCCATTTCAGGAGAGGAGTAGAGTGCAAAATCCTGTCATCTATCATCCAGGAATTTTGCCAGCATTACTGATGTATATATTTTGATTTGTATCAATATTTTGATGTTCATAATCTAGCTGCTCCATGGGATATGTATGGGTTAGTTAGGAAATGAACATGTATATATGATAATTGATGATATATGAGTTATATGATTATTATATGATATGATATATGGATCATTGCAGGCAATTGCAGGAAATTTCAAAATGAATTACAAAATAACATAATGGATGGTAATTAATTAAAATGGATAATATATTGTGGTTTATAGATTATGCATGTGATACTGGATTCTACGGGTGCCAGTCATCATTGGCATCTCCCGTGCCCTAGGACCGTCACGATCCGAAACCAGGTCGTGACATTGTCATTTACAATATTCGTTAGATTTATGCGGTTATTCTGTATTGTATGTCATTGATATTTTTCATGTTTTTCTTTTATAGTGATCAAAGAGGATGACCAGATGTAGACCCCGTGGCAGAGGTTGGGGTAGAGGTAGAGTAGAGATGCCTAGGGAGGAACCAGAAATAGCCTCCAATGAGTCTTTAGTATGGGAAGAAATAGGGGAGAACCACCCAGATATGAAGACAAGTACTAGAGTCAAAGATGGCATAACCAATAGGGGAAAGAAATATGGAAGCACTGTTGAGAGAAATTCAGGCTTTAAGAAGGGAGAATGAATAGTTGAGGAAGGCAAGGCAAAAACCATCCCCGGCACCTATTCCTCTACTTGTAGTAGTACCCTCACCTGTTCCACCTGTAGTTGTACCAATTGAGCTAGTAGTTCGACTAGAGAGATGAAGGCTTATTGATAAGGGAGGAGTCACCATGTTTAATTTTTTGAAGTTGGGTTTGCCAAAATTTAGAGGGAAGTCGATTGAAGTCCCCAGTGAGTTCTTGAAGTAGGTGGAAAAGGTAGTCAGCAGACTGCCCCATTCTAATGCCAGGTCTATAGAGTTGGTGGGTCTTTTACTTAAAGAGAATGCTTGGAGGTGGTTTGTTACACATATAGAGAATCAATTGTATAATAATGCACCCCTAATTTGGGATCAGTTTTGGAGGGCTTTAATGAATGAGTTTCTGACTAAGAGAGTATTGAGTAGTCGACTGATTTAGTTCGAGCAATTAAGGTAGCGAAATTTAGGTGTATCATATTATATTGATGAGTTTATTTGGTTGAGCAAATATGCCACTAGAATTGCACCTACTGAAGTAAACTTGATTGATAAATTTTGGTGTGGGTTGCATGCCTCTCTTCATAGTGCCTTAGTAGCTGTGGAATTTTCTTCCTTAACAAAATTAATTGATAAAGCCATACAGATTGAGACTAGATATAAGAAATAAAGAGAAGAACGAGAAGAACGGAAGAAAAATAGAATGGATAGACAACAAAAGAAGGGAGAAGGAAGTTCTCAGTCAAGACCAGCATAATCAGGAGTCAGAACTAGTCAAAGTCAACTAATAGGGGGGTTAGAGACGGGGACAAAATAGAAATATTGCTGAGCCAATTACATCAAGTTTTACAAGTGGCTCTTCTATATCCATACCACTAATGTCTAATATTCCAACATGTGTTACATGTGGCAGAAGGCATAGTGGAGAATGCAAATTACAGATTGGTGCCTATTTGAAATGTGGCCAACAAGACCATTTTATTTAAAATTGTCCAATATGGGGTGATAGAACGACTACTACTATTGCTTCTCAACCTACAGTGCAGATGAGAACAAAGGATCAAGAGGTAGAGGCAGAGGGCAAGGTCAAAATCAGAGCACTAGTAAAGCTCCAACAGGACAACGTTAAGGCAGAGTTTTTATAGTGAACCCTTAGGAAGCTCAGATGTCAGACACAACCGTGATAGGTATGGTTTCTATTCAGCATGAACCAGCAAGAGTATTGTTTGACTATGGTGCTACTCATCCTTTTGTGTCACCATATTTTTCCACTAAACTAGGTAAAGAGATGTTAGAACTAATTTTCAACACACATTGATTCTGAGTCGAAGTCTAATGATGTAGCATTGAGAATCGAGATCCCGAGAGGAAGATTTCTTATCAAAGTGATTGCCTTTTCTTTTGGATCAAGGAAATTGCTAGAGTTGTCTTAGCAATTAATGATTCGAGTTTATATTTTGATATAAAACAAGTGAAAAGGTATTTCAAAATGAATTTGGGTCATTTCGGGCAATATTCGGTGGTCCAAACATAAATCGAGCTTGGAGGCTGTCACCAGCTCGATTGCCAAAAGCCATTGTTTTCTCAGTTAAAAGGAGTTTAGAAAAATTTTGGGTCATTTTGGATGGATCGGACACAAGAACGGGCGCACGAGGTTGACGGGCTTGTTTACGGCAAGTCGTTGGGCCCGTACAATAATCATTAAACGGGCTTGTTTACGGCAAGTCGTTGGGTCCGTACAATAATCATTGGCATGTGGCTTCTTGCCACAACATATGACTACTTATAGGGTAGCAAGGCCCAAGGAAGGACAACATGACCCAAGCATGGGCTGCATGGCCCAAGGAAGGGCCAGTTGGCAAGCTCCAGGCAGTTTGCACGCGCTGTCGCTCTCCTATGCCACTACTCGGTTCAATTTTTTTTCCAAATTTGGAGATTCTAGGTCTATTTTTGTGCCAATTTAGGTTTTGAAAAGGTTCCTATTTGGTATTATAATTAGAATGGAAGTTTTGAGTTGAAAGACAAAAAGGAAGCTTTAGGGGGTTCTTGGTTAGCAAGTAACCCTAAAGCTATTTCGGAAGCTATGTTGTGGCTATTTAGGATATTTTATTACTTAGAAAATCTGAATAAAACTAAAAAGGAGTCTTTTATTCTTGTTTTTTGTCTAATCTCACGCTTAAAAAATGTGACGATCCTTAGGTACAGATAAGCTTAAGGCTATCTAAACCCATAGAACCCTGCAATACAGACATTACATACAAAATACAGAGATTTACAGAAAATTTGGGAGAATTTTCTTTGTAATACCTGTTTATCCCAAACTTCAATTTTAGCCAAACAATCACACAACCTGTAAGAAAAATACATTTTCATTATTTCCTCCTTATACCCCCAACTTCATAACATCAACAATAAAAACCTTCTATTATAATAACCAAACATATATTTTTCATTAACATAATATATCGAATATTTACAACTATAACCCTAAGTTCCAAGAAGCTCTAGAGTCGCATATTAATTACACAATAAAAGAAAATATTTACATGATTAGTTACAATAGTCCAGCCGGAGGAAGAAATGCTAGAATCCAATCTAACTTTAACCTGAAAAAAAAAAATTTAAAACATTAAATGTTATGAGTATTGCTACTTAGTGAGTAATAAATATATTAATAAATATACAAAAACAATTAATTAGGTAATAAATATGGACTACAATGAATAGGAACAAAATATATAAATTATAGCCAATGAAATTAAAGATATATTTCAGGGATTTAAGGCAAAAAAATTGGGTTCAAGCAATGCCGATAGGAGGTCATATGGTACAAATAAACAAATATGTATCCATGGTGAATTCTAATGACAAAAATAGAACTAAAATAATACTACAATATGAGAGCAGAGACCAATATTTGGGTATACTCTCCTTTAATAATATTTCACAAGGTTGATCAGACCTTATGGCTAGGATATATAACCCTTCTTAGTAAGGGATAAATCACTATGCATAATGCCGATGTTTCCCATCGGTTAGGTATTTCTGTCACAAATTCACATAGATACAAATATAAAGATATAATGGATAAACAAATGGGATCAAATTTAGAACAAATAATATTAAAAGGTCTTCATGCAATGGTTAGACCAACACATAGGTGTCAAAAAGAAATGTTCTAAAATTTATTTGGCAATGTAAAAGAGTTTATTAATATATCTATTACTCACCTCACTGAGTACTTGTAATATCTGCAATTTTTGTAGTGTTTTTATTAATTTTGTATGTTTGAAAAATTAATTAATTTCAAATGTGAATGTTGAGAATTTCAGAAATGTTGATCTTTGCAGTTTTAGGATTTTGTGAGATTAATTTCATGATCTTAAAGATATAATTTGATAAAGTGTAAAACATAAAAGTTGTGAATTTATATCTTAAATAAAATTCTGTGAAATGGTTTGGCAAAATTCTATGTAAGTGATGAGTTATGTTTATTTGAGTAAAACTGGTCTGGTTGAGTATTTCTACAAGAAGTCAGTGTCTATTTGAATTTACTGGGAATGACTGAGATAGAATTAGTTAAAGGTGTAAACACAAAAAAATTTCCTTTGTGTGTTGTGATAATATATGTAAAATTTTAGAATTTTTGGAAAAGTATATATCAATGGAGAGTAGATTTTCTCAGGGTTGTTCGGATGGATTCTGAGGCAGTAAGTCTAGGTGACGTTTGGAGAGTCGCCATGGTCTGTATGTTAATCTTAGTGATTTGAATTTTTGATATGTTGTGCCTCTACATGTTTGGTTTAAGTGTTAAAAAGAATTAGTAAGTTTGGATATTTGTAGCTCATTTGCGAGCTAGTTAAGTGTGAGATGTCTAGAAAAAGGTTTTAATTTAGCAAAGTCGTGATATGGCGAGCCAGCAAGATGCAAAGTGGCATTTTGCTAGTTGGCAATGCGAAGTGGCAATTGGCGAAGAAGCATATGCGAGGTATCATGTGCGAAGAGGTTTGGCGAAGAGAGTTTGGCAAAGAGGTTTGGAGAAGAGAGTTTGGCAAAGAGGTTTGGCGAAAAGAGTTTGGCGAAGAGAGTTTGGCGAAGAGCATTTGGCGAAGAGAGTTTGGCGAAGAGGAAAGGCGAGGTGGCATTATGGGAAGAGGCATTATGCGAAGAGGCACTATGTGAAGAGGCATTATGCGAAGAGGGAATGTGCGAAGTGGTAGTTCGAGAAGCAGAGTTTCGCGAAGAGGCGAAGAGGCAAAGAAGCGAAGTGACTTATGCAAGGAAGAGTTCGCGAGGAGAGTTTGGCGAGGCAGCATATGCGAGATGACAAATGCGAGCTGGATTAGTGAAGTGGCATTGCCGGATCAATTTGGCCAGCTGGAATGTGCGAGCTAGGAAATGCAAAGTGAGAATGGCGAGCTAGCTTATGCGAGGTAGCATTGCTGAGGCAGGATTGGCGAGGCGAGCTGGCAAGCTTATTTTCTGGGGCAGTGGTCTATTTAACCCCAGCAACCCCAGTAGTATTTTCACGATTTTTCCTTCCTTCTTTCTTCATTAATATTCAGTCTTTTTCTCAGATTAGTTTATTTTATTTTCTAAGGCATTAATACTCAAATTAATGCATTAGACTTCTAGATTATTCTAAATTAAGGCAGAAATCATCATATTTGAGCAAGAAATCACAAAAATTTCAGTTTGAAGGAAATAAGGTAAATTTTCTTCTTAGGTTATTTTCTTTAGATTTATTTAAGTCTATGAGTTAGGATAATTAATATTTGGTATATAGAATGTATTGCAAGTAATCTAAAGTCATTAATGGTAATTAATGTGGGAGAAATCAGAATGTTGAGGCTGTCATGAATAGTAACATGAACAGTAACTCCGAAATTAAATGCAGATTTTCTTTAAGGGATAAATAAAATTATTGTTGGGAATTAAGAATAGAGACTCTAAGATAATTAATTATTAGGAAATCATGGTAAATATTATTGATTTGGAGAAAACGCTAATTTTGTATATTTGGGGAAATTTCTTAGAAGAAGGAAATCAAATTAATTGAAGAGTTAGAGTTGGAATTTGCTAAAGAAAATTTCAAGAGAAATTGTGTTAAGGTAAGTATGAACATTTATTTGTTTCTTGTCTCTTTGAAATAATAAGACCAAGCATCTTTGATTTGTTCATTCACATATACTTATATATATATTTATGTATATAACATAAATGACTTGATCAATTTTCTTAGATCAAGCTCAGATGATTCTTGTTTGTTAAACCCGAATTGAATGATGATATATGATGATGGTCTTGTGACCAATATCTTTCCTATGAGATTGAAACCCCATGACTCATGGATAGAACGCTCTTCCCAATGAGAGTAAATTCATTGGTCCATTGTGCACTTTGGGAGCCCAGCTGATAAGGTTTTATCAGTGTTCCACCTAGAGGGGGCCATGAGCTCTAGGCGCATGCCTGGACAAGCATGTGTGCACGTTAAGGTAGCAAGGCTACTGATACGTATGTTATGACATGAGATCAGATCTATCATATGGGATTTGTTAATGCCATTCTTTGTTGGCATTTTATATTCCAAATGTGAACCATGATTTGATTTATGATATGATTTGATATAGCCAAATTATTATGAGCGCCCATGTTTCTTTCAAGTGAAGCTTATGATTCTTTCATATCTATATGTATAAATATTTGTTCATGACCATAATTCGATATTCAGATTCTTGATTTATAATGTTCATATCTTACTGAGTTGAAGGCTCACTTGTCTTCTGTGGATTTCAGGTAATAGCATAGCTTGTGAAGGAGCTAATAGAGAAGATCCAGCTTATTGATCCATTCTCCCAAGAAGCTTCATTGTAATAATTTTGAGATATTATGTATATTCATTTAATGGTATTATGACACAATATGTAATGGGAGTATACTTTAGAGCTCTGTAGTTAGTCATTTGAGGATTCTAGTATATTTCGATGTATGATTGTTACTTTTTGGGTACTCTTGTTCCTTAGTAATGTGAGATGCATCTTTTGATCATTAAGGAACAAGAGAAAGCTATGAAATGATATTAGAAAAGATATGATTGATGTTAAATTATATGTATGGAAATGATCATTGTATGACATTATATGACATTGTAATTGATATAATTATACATGAGATCCAAGATTTGTGAGTTCTATAGGTTTATGGTGGCCTTAAGCCTACCCTTGCCCTAGGATCATCACACCACTGGAGTTAGGGTGTGACAGAGGTGGTATCAGAGCACTAGGTTTACAATCCTTAACATAGAAGATAGATAGAGATGTATGAGTACTAGTGTAAGTGTTGATTAAGTTAACTACGGAGCATAGGATCATGTCTTGTCTAATTGTGTCTTCTTTTGATGTGTATATTTGCGTTAAGTGTGCGTAGTTAGTTTGATATGTTAGTTCTTCTTATCAGTATCGAGATTCCTCCATGTCATGGTAGAGGATAAGGGCGAGGCCGTCCTTGGCGGGAATTTCCTTCTGAAGAAGGTTCGGTAGGAGGGAATAGAGGAGATGAGGTTCCTCCTGTGCCACCAGTAGATGTGGCTCATATGGCACAGTAGTTGGATCAGCTGCAGAGAAATTATGAAGTATTAGCTGAGTTTATTACTCAGCAGAGGTAGCAGCAGGCTCTTCCAGTTCAAGCAGTTCCAGATATTCCAGTTCCTCCATCCCCGCTCGCAATGGTGCTTCAGGTTGAGGAGGTTTCGTTTAAGAAGTTTCTGAAACTCAAGCCTTCAGAATACCGAGGTGAGGTAGATCCTACAAATTTTTTGGAAGAGATAGAAGAGAAAATTCAGATTTTGAGGATTCCTGATAGAAGAGACATTGAATTTACAGGTTATTTAATGAAGGCTGAAGCAAAAGACTGGTTCAAGAGAAGCATTTTTGGTATGTTTTGAGATAATGGAGAGTTATCATGGGAGAGATTCAGAGAATTGGTCCTTGATGAGTTTCTTCCAGAGAGTGTAAGGGATGCTAAGTCTTTGGAGTTTGAAAGGTCGGTTCAGACTCCGGGTATGACAGTATCAGAGTATGCAAAGAAATTCAGCTAGCTAAGTAAGTTTGCTCCAGCCCTTGTGCCTTCAGAAGCGGCAAGGATTCAACAGTTCCGTAGGGGATTGGTGACTCCATTGTTTAAAGTTTTGGCTACTCTTGAATTTAATTCTTATTCCAAGTTAGTGGATAAATCAAGAGTAATTGAGAACAGGGAAATAGAGGCCAGATCAGAAAGGGAAGAGAAGAAGAAGGCTAAAGTTAGAAGCTCTTCTAGGCAAGACAGTGGGGTAAAGAGTATGAATATTTTGCCTCAATCAGTTGCTCTAGGGGGATTTAGAGGACCATCAGGAAGATCCCAGCAGAGACCGAATCCCTCTAGATTTGTTCCTCAAGTGAGCCATAGTGCAGCCAGTTTAGCACCACCTAGGACTAATCCTTCTTGTCCTATATATGGTAAGCTTCATAGAGGACCTTGCTTTTTTGGGTCAGGCGTATGCTATGGGTGTGGACAACATGGTCATCTCCTTATGGATTGTCCACAGCCTTCTTTTGGAGTTAGACATCAGGCTTCTCAGGCTATAATTTAGATGAGCAAAGAGAGGAGCATTGGTTAGCAGCCAGGAGGAGGTAGAGGTAATGTGGGCAGAACTGTTGAGGCTGGGAGAGGATCAGGTCAGCATGAGTCTCAGGCTTTGGGATCAGCTCCAATGGGTAGAGGCAGAGGGAGAGTTTTTGCCTTGGCACAGCATGAAGCCCAAGCATCCAACTCTGTGGTTACAGGTATTCTTCCGATTCAAGCTTTGAATGCTAGAGTATTGTTTGATTCGGGAGCTACGCATTCATTTGTATCATCCTGCTTTGCTAAGAAGTTGCATGTGCCTTGTGTTTTGCTTGAGAATGTGTTGGTTGTGTTTATTCCATTGGAGGAAGAGATTGAGGTTCAGAACTC
>CANXYC010438889.1:0-55485 GCA_948193065.1 Aleurites moluccanus | reverse complement strand
AGAAGATCAAGCTTCTTGACCCTTTTCATCCAAGAAGCTTTCAATGTAAATCTTTTGTTATATGATTATGTGTAAATATTGAATGGTATTATGACTCAATATGTAATGGAAGCATACTCTAGAGCTCCGTAGTTAGCCATTATAGGATGATTTTTTTTTTTATGTACGAATGGTTATCTTTTGGGTAAATCTTGTTCCTTAGTGATGTGAGATGCATCTTTTGATCAGTAAGAAACAAGAGAATATTATTATGAAATGATTTAGTAAAGAAATGAATTATGCTCGAATGGATTATGAATATGATATTATTTTTGATATAAATGTATATGAGTTTCAGGATTTGGGAGTTCTACGGGTTTATCGTGGCCTTAAACCTACCCTTGCCCTAGAACCGTCGCACCACTGGATTTGGGGTGTGACACCAGGATACACCAAGGCTTAGTAAATAGCCCTCATGTTTCATTTATGTTGTTTGATGATTTTGAACTCCAAGAATGTTGATTACTTGAAAGAGGTTGCTTGCTTATTGAAGATTGCTATAAACCAAACTTTGATTCAATTAAATTTACTTCTTATTGTTAAGAAATATTATCAAGAATCTTTTTGATATATTTCTTAGAAGAAGTTTATGAAAGAAAAAGAAAACTCAAAATAACCTTTTTTATTTCTTTATGAAGAACTTGACTCTAGTTAATTGATTGAAATAAACTCATTTATTTTACACATGAACTTATTCAAGAAACTAGATTCAATCTATTAAATTTTAAAAAGAAAATGCAGGTTTTGATTCAAATAAAAAGAACAGTTTTTATAAGATTTTCGATTAATATTTCGATGCAAAATTTCATATCCATAAACTAGTGAGGGTGAAGGCCTATTTATAGGTTTCTCCACCTCACTTGAATAGGAAAATATAAGTTTAGATATTCTTGTTCAGATTTTACTTGATTTCAAAGAAAATCAAAGCTCCTAAATAGCTAAAAAAAATACTTCCTAACTAGTTTCTAGGTTACTTGCCAATCAAGACTTCTTTTTTAGTTCTTTGGCCAAACCTTCCAATTTAGCAAAATATTAAAAAGAAACATATTTTAGAAACTAATTAGGCAATAAAACAGACCTGAAAACCCTAAAATCGAAAGAAAAATTGGATGGTGGAGCGACGGAACGGGCCCAGAGCGAGCGACGACGTGCGCTAGGAAGCCTTGGGTCGTGTGGCTCAAGGAATGGCTATAGTGGCCCTTCTCAGAGCTGTTTGGCTCAACCTATAGTCGTGTGGGTCTGCATCTCAGCAAAGGGCCATATGGATCTGGGCATCGTGCAGCCTGACGGTTTGCCGCAATCAAGCCTGTCGGCTTCCCGCGAGTCAATTTTTTCATTTGAGCATCTACAAATAATCCAAAACTTTTCAAAAACCCTTAAAATAGTATTTAAACTCTTTTTTAATGTAGTATCAAATTAAATTAGCCTCGGGTCTGATGGCTTGGCACAACCAGGCCTCGTGACCACTTATAGGCTCGATTTGTGTTCGGACCTTCGAACATGATCCTAAATGATCAAAAATCATTTTAAATAACATTTTGACTCTTTTTTATTGAAAATACTAACCCATATCATCTATTGCTAAAACAAACTGAGCAATTTCCTTGATCTAAAACAAAGCAATCTTTTGACAAGCAACATTCTTCTCGCAATCTTAGTTCTAAATGCTACATTATTATCGAATTTTGGCTCGGGCTTAAGGTGTATCAAAATTTGATGATAACATTAGTGTCTTTATAAGTGAGCACTTTGATTCTCAATTGTTGCTTTAAATTTAAAAACATGCCAAAGACCTTCAATTTGTTTTTAAGAAAATACATCCAACAAAACCTTGTAAAATCATCAATGAACAAAAGAAAGTACTTGTTGCCATTGTAAGAAGATATGCTCATGGGTCCACACATATCTATGTGAACTAATTAGAGTTTCTTAGTGTCTCTCCAAGCTTGATTAATTGGGAATGGTGACTTGCTAAGCTATCCCATTTGACAAACACAATAAATCTCAGTATGTACACTAATAATAGGCAAATCAGTCATCATTTTATTTTTTTTTCAAGTAATTTAAGAGAGTAATAATTTTATGTCGCCAATCTTTTGTGCTAAATGCAAGGATCATCCTTAAAACTAACAAAAACTCTAATTTCATCATTTTTTTTAATTCAAGATTAAAGGTTATGTTGTTCATATTTTATTTTTTTTTACAAAAACTTTACACTGGCATATTATCCCTAAATGGAAATGCTCCTGGGGATGAATAGGGGATTAAAGAATATAATGCAATTTATAACTTAAATGCATTATACTAGTCAAATTTATGCATAACTAGAAAATAAGACAGTTAAGAGATAGAAAATGCTTATGTTCGAAGCTCAACGTCTCTGCTATGTCCACTTCTCTCAAAATCCATAAATTTTGATGTTCCACTATCAATTGACTTGTACCCAATGCTTACACCTTTTGTTTCTCTAGGATTTCACATTTTACAATAGGTTTCTTTGGGATTTCATTCAACTTTTAATCAATATACTGAATTGAGATTTTATAAGTCTCTCAACACTTAATAAAAGTTATTACAAAATATAGAATTTAAGTAAAATAGCTTAGTGTTGACCTGTAAATATTCTTAGCATGATTTTAGGAGTGATTTATGTAATTATGTATTATTTCCTCTTTAATATTATTTCCTAATTTAGGGTTTAGTGTCTATATAAATTTAATCCTTGTACAAAAGTTTGATTATTAATGAAATACAGAACACAATTCTCTGTTCGCAACATGATATTAGAGCACTCGGTCCAAAGGGATTGATTAACCTTCTCTGTTTTGCTCTGTTTTTGGTTGGAAAAAAAAGAGACTGTTTGTTCAAGGGCCTATGGGTGTGCAACTTTGCCACCGTTCTATTCATATAATTACCCAGTTGATGATCGATGACTAACCTAAAGGAGCAACATTGGAAACCTTTATTGAAACTCTCATGCATCGTCTTATTGTCTGGAACTCCAATTCAAGCGCCAGTGCGTCACACCTTTTTTTGTGACTTTTTCTTACCGGATTTTGCTCAAGCTAGGTCGCCTGAAGCTTGAAACTCAAACAAGGTATTTACTTTTGCTTGGTTTTTTTATTTCTTCTGCCCTAAAGAGTGGTTCAAAGACTCACTTGTTCCCTATTTGCTAGGTAATTTATGTTGGTGATCTGTGGTATGTTATTTGGGTCTACTAATTTTTTATTTTCAGTCTTCTATTTTTGAATCTATTGGAGTTCAGTTTCTAAGTTATAGAGTTTCAGGTTTATTGGTTTGATTTGTTGAGTTGCCCGATTCTGAGTTTCTTGATTAATGTTCTAGTGGTCTGCTGAGTATTATTATTCTATTCTAGTGAGTTTATTTTGTCTGGCGATTGCACAATTTTTCTGTTCAAGATAGTTTGGGTCAGAAAAAAAAATAAAGATTTAGTTAAAATGGTTGATGGCAAAATCATAAAATTGAGTGAGAACTCATCTCTACAAATAAGTCCCATAAAATTAAACGAAACCAACTATTTAGCATGGTCTAGATCATGTTTACTGTTTATTCAACCTAGGGGATTACATAGGGTATCTTACAGGCAAAAAGTCAATACCATAAATAGATCACTCATCTAGTCAACAGTAGGACTAAGAAAATTTTTTAGTCATGTCATGACTTATTAATTCCATGCAGCCACTTCAGCTTCTAAAATTTGGAATGTCGCATCCCAAACATATTTCCAAGTGGGTAATGATGCCCAAATTTATGAAATACGTAATAAGGTGCGTGCAACTAAACAAGGTGAGATGACTATCGCCCAATATTTTGTAGAATTGAGTAGTTTGTGGCAGGAACTTAACTATTATCAAGATTTTCAAGCAAAATTTATTGATGATGCAGTGAAGTATCAAAGGCTGGTAGAAGAGAATCGTATCTATGATTTTCTTGCATGTTTGAACATGGAATTAGATCATATTCGGATTCAAGTTCTTGGAAGATATCCTTTTCCATTTCTCAGGCAAGCTTATTCCTATGTGCAACAAGAGGAAAGCCATCGTAATGCCATGGTACATACAATATCGGTAGATAAGGCAAGGTTGCTTGTGAATACATCACAGTCCAAAGCTCATGGTTCATCAGATAAAGACCGTTTGCTTTGTGACTATTGTGGTAAACCCAAACATACTAGAGAAAGTTGTTGGAAACTCCATGGGCTTCATACTTGAGGTCGTACAGGAAGGCATCAAAATTCTACCAGAACTTAAACATGTCAAGAACAACAAAATTCTACTAGACACCAGGCACAGGCACATCAGGCTAAAGTTACAGATTTGTCCTCTAAAACCTTACCAGTTGAAAGTCTTTCTAATGATGAAGTACAAACTCTCAGATGTCTTTTATCAAAACGTAAGTCTAATTCCTCAGTTGCCTCTTCTAATTTTGTGAAATCAGGCACTGCTTTTCTTGATACTCTTGATAACTTTTGGATTATAGATTCTGGAGCAAATAGACATATGATAGGCTCTTCAAAAAATTTCTTAACCTATTCACCTTATTCTAACAAAGAAATTGTTTGTATAACTGATGGATCCTTAGCACCTATCTTCGGCACAGGTTCTCTTAAGTGTACTTTCATAATTAATTTAGCCTATATTCTTCATATTCCTTCTTTTCTTATTAATTTTCTCTCTATTAATGCAATTACACGTGCTCTTAATTGTAAAGTTGATTTTTTTTTCCTACTCATTGTATTTTATAGGACCATACCATAGGGAAGACGATTGGATTTGGTAGGCTACGTGATGGCTTATCCAAAGCCTTGTTTATGGATTCTAGAATTGCTCATCAGGAAATAATACAATGGCATATGAGATTAGGCCACCCATCTTTTTTTGTAGTTTAAAAAATTTATCCTAGTTTGTTTAAAAATTACAAGTTAGATACTTTATATTGTGGTGCCTGTGAATTTTTCAAGTACACTAAACATTCTTATTCTTATGGTAATAATAAGAGCTTGACACCATTTATGACTATTCACTTTGACGTTTGGGGTCCTACCTCTACTATTTCATTATCAGGCTATAGATGGTTTGTTACCTTTATTGATTATTGCACTAAATTGACCTAGGTGTACCTAATGAAAACTAAAAATGAGGTATTCTCTTGTTTTAAGTCTTTTAATGCTATGATTAGTACTCAATTTGATGCTAAGGTAAAAATTTTATGGTCTGACAATGGCAATGAATACATGGATATTATATTTTGGTCATATCTAGATTCTAAGGATATTATACATCAAACTAGACGTGTGAACACTAGTGCTCAAAATAGAGTATCTGAAAAGGAAAAATAGGCATTTATTAGAAGTAGCTCAGTCTTTTATATTCGCTATGAATGTTCCTAAGGTTTATTAGGGTGATGCAGTTCTTACTGCTGCAAATCTGATTAATAGGATGCCCCTTAAGAGTCTCAACTTTAAAAGCCCTTTAGAAGTCTTCCAAGGTAGCAATTCATATATAGTTCCACCAAAAGTTTTCGGTTGTGTATGTTTTGTCCAGGTAATATTCTGGAAGAACATATGGACTTATGTGAACTATAGCAATAGAAATTAAGTTAAGGGGTAATTATTATAAAGTCCCTATATTTTATCATATTATATTAAAAAGTCCCTATATTTTCAAAATTATACTATAAAGTCAATGTATTTTGGTTTCGTTAAAATATAAGGTCCTTCTATCAAATCCACCCCATTTTCCCATTTATGAATTATGAAAAGACATTACTACCCTTACTTATATACAAAATCTAAAGAGTGGAAAATCATTTGAAGGAACTGTCCCCTCATCTTCTCGCTCTCAACTGCTTCCCATTTTTTCAATATCGAATTATAAATTCTCAAAATTTTAATCTTCAAAAACATAAATTTCTCTGATAAAAATCTTCAAAGGAACCACTATTTTCTAAAAGAAATTATGTTACCTATTATTTTTCGTCTACCCATTTTGTATTTTCAAAGAGAACACTGGTTAGAGATAGCAAATCAGGTATGCGCTTACTTGTGTATTGGTGATTTAATCTATTTGTATATTGTGTTTTGTATGTTGAAGGATGAGTTGATCATTTGGGTTTTGAAGTGTTATTGAAAAGTGGGTGGGTTTGCATGGGATTGCAGAAAAGGGGGTAAAAAATTACTAATTTATTTTTCCTTAGTTGTGGAGTTTACGAGCTATATCTATGTTTTGGCTATATCTTAGTTGTAGAGTTTGGGGATTAGGGATTTGGTAGATTTTGGGATTAGGGTTTGAGTATAAAAGCTTAAATTTAATGGGTATAAAGTAATGAATATTAGTTGTTGGAGATTGTAAAATAATGTTTCAGGGTTGTTTTTGCAAATGAGTGTCTGCCATTGACTGTATTTGTTTATTATTTTTTGTTTGTGGGTGTAATAGTGTGAAAGTTTGCAAATTCGTCTACCATTGCTCATATTTATTTCATTTCTTCTTGATTTTTAGATGGCATATACAGAATCATACACTTTGCATCTTCACTTTGATGATTATGAAGCATACATTGACAATGTGGAGCCATATACATATTCCAAAGTAATACTAGTCAGAGATTTCTATAAGGCTTTTCAAACATTAAAAGCCCGAGATATTGAGATAAGCAGTGGGAATGGAAAGATATTGAGGAGTGATGCGGATGCGGATGATATGTTCAGACAATACAAAGAAATTCCTGAAATTCCTATATATGTAGATGAGATAGTGGAACCTATTGATGTTGCTGGACCTGAAGTTGAATTTCAGGCAAATGAGGAACCTGAAACAGTTGTATTAGATTCAGATGAAGATGAACAAGTTATAGGAGACCATCTATAGAAGAACATTATTCAGTTCTTGAAATTGATTATCATCCTTAACATACCCCTCCCACCATACCTGAAACTGAACCAGAGGAGTATATAAAACCTGAACCTGAAGCAGCCCAACATTATGAACCAGACCATACCCCAGAAATTCAAACTGAACCTACCCCAAAAAATCAACCTGAACCTACCCCACAAATCGACCTTCAAACTAAACCTACCCCACAAACTCACTCACAACCTGAATCTACCCCACAAATTGACCCTCAAACTAAACTTACCTCACTAACTCACCCACAAATTGAACCTACCCACAAAGTTACCCTCAAAATGAACCTACCCCAGAAACTGACCTTTAAAATGAACCTACCCCACAAAATGACCCTCAAACTGAACCAATCCCTCAAACTGAACCTACCCTACAAAGTTACCCTCAAAATGAACTTATCCCAGAAATTGACCCTCAAAATGAACTTACTCCAAAAACTTACCCTTAAATTGAACCTACCCCTCAAACTGAACCTACCCCACAAACTGACCCTCAAACTGAACATACCCCATATACTCAACCTGAACATATGGAACCTAAACATGTTATGAAGGGCATAGGAAGGGGAAATGGCAGGGGCAGAAGAAGAGGCAGTGGTAGGGGCAGTGGCAGGGGAATTAGTAGGAGAAGTGGTAGGGACAGTGGCAGAGACAATGGCAAAGGCAGTAGTAATAGGGGGAGTTAAACAAAAAAGGAGTAGGGTAAGAGCAAATAATGATGTGGATAATGAAGAAAGTGATAATGAATATATTTTTTCTGTCAGTGATGATATGGATTGGCTAGAAGAAAGGGGTGAAGTTAGTAGTGATAGCCAAAGTAGTGATAATGATGAGATGAGTGATGTTAGTGATGAAGGAGTTCATGATGATCCTTATGATATACTGAATGAAAAGGATGGATTAAGTGATGCAGGTTCTGATAGTGAAATGATGAGCCATGTAGTGCTTGATTCTAAAGAAGAAGAAGATGCTGATGCTAGTAATAGGAAGAGAAAAAGGGGGAGAAAAAAAATACAAGGATCAATATGCCAATAAGTGACAGTGGGATGGACAATCTGAAATTGTATTTGAAGTAAGACAAGTGTTTGGGGATGTTACTGTAGGCTCTTTCTGATTATACAATTCAAGGTGGATATACTCTACAGAGGTTAAAAAATGATGGGGAGAGGGTGACTGCTAAATGCACAGGTGAAAATTGTAACTGGAGAATTCATGCATCAAAGTTGGATGACAATCATACATTTATAATTAAGACTTTGATGAATGAACATACTTGTGTGGCACCAACTTCAACAAGGAATACAGATGCAACAACCAGATGGGTCTCAAGCAAACTCATTGAAATGCTTAGTGCTGACCCAAACATGAGTTATGAATTAATGAATCAGCAATTAAGTAGTAAATGGAGGATTAATTTGCTAATGTGGCAATTGTATAGGGCAAGGGCCCAAGCTAGAATGCAATCTGAGGGTACACACCAGGATAGTTATAGAAAACTTAGAAAGTATATGGAGTTTGTATTACAAGTTAATCTTAGTAGTGCAGTCAAGTTTGAACCTGTTGAAAAACAAACTCTTGATGACCCTACAAAGTTCAAGAGGATATTTTTTTATTATAAAGGTGCAATTGATGGGTTTAAAGATGGTTATAGACCATTTATAGGCATGGATGGCTGCCATTTGAAGGGCCCTTTTGGTGGGGTGCTATTGAGTATAGTTACTCTGGATGGTAATAAAGGTGTTCTGCTATTGGAAATTACTATAGTTGAGTCTGAGTGCAGAGACACATGGATGTATTTTTGGACCTACTGAAGGACTGCATTGGCAACTATGAAAGAGGCCTAACTTTCATGACAGATAGGCAAAAGGTAAAATTTCAGTCTGTATTTTCTTATTATTATTTTTTTTGCTTTATACACAATATTATTTATTTGCTTTTCTCAATTTTTTTTTGGCTTTTCTATTTTGCTGTTTGGAGGGCTGATAGACAAGATTTTTTAGATGTTTTGGTTTCTCTGATATTCTATTTTACTTTGTTGTTTAGGGTGTAATTGAAGCTGTTGATGTACTTTTCACAAATGCAGCATATTTTCAACAACATACAAAAAAGGTTTAAAGGTTTAAACTTAAGAAAAATATTTTGGCAGGCTGCTAGAGCCATTAATAAACCTGCTTTTTGGGCAGACATGAAAGAGCTTTAAAAAATAGATCAAGAGACCTTTTAAGTGGCTTATGGAAATTCCAAGAAAGCACTTGTGCAGATATGCTTATAATTCTGTTAGCAAAAGTGAGCATCAAACAAACAATATGACATAATCATTTAATAATTAGATAAACAAGATAAGGGGATTGCCTATTATTAACCTACTTGAATCTTTTAGGCAAAAGAGTATGGTTAGGTTGCAAAAACGATATGCCAAAGGATGTTCATGGGAGGGAAAAATTACACCAATGGCAAAAAAAAGTTTGAACCTTATTATAAGATAGAGTAGACATTTCACACTGCTACTTGACAGAATTGATGAGTATGAGGTGAAAGATGGAAATGTCAAGTTTGCTGTGAAACTTAATAAAAGGGTGTGCAGTTGTAAGTGGTCGGCGATAAGTGGTCTTCCTTGTAAGCATGCTACAAGGTCTATAGGCCATAAATGAGCTAATATTGAGGATTATTGTGATCCTTATTACAGTGTTGAAACATATATTAAGGCATACAGTGGGATCATTCACCCAATGTCTGAGAAAGACTATAAACTTGATGATGATTTCCAAGTGATTTTGCCTCTTGACAAAAAAAAAAGACTTGGAAGACCTAAAAAGAACAGAGTCAGAGAAGAAGGTGAAAGAGAGGCGTCTAAAAGAAGTGAAACAGTGAGATGCAAAAGATGTCGCGGTCTAGGTCACAACAAAAGAACTTGCTTCACACCAGCATATCTGGTAATGATTTAAAACCTTATTGAGTTCTTTTCATATAAATGCAGTGCATTATTTTAAACATGTTTGATTTGTTCAGGATACTTCTTTTGGAATACCACCAAATGCAAAAGGAGGAAGAGGAGGAAGGAGGACTACAAACAGACAAGATAGAACCATTCCAGAATATCAGCAAAGTGGGGTAACACAAGCAACAGGAAGCCAAGCTCAACAACAACCTTAAAAAGTATGAAGATATGTCAACAACAGTATAAGAGAATTTTTGAATTCCTATAACTAGTTTTTGTTTTTGTTAATGGCTATTGAAGTATATGTTTTTTGCAAATATTTTGGTAGGATTATATTTTTTGGGTGGTACACATGTAAAAACCATTGACCACAGTAATTATTTGTTTTGGGCGATACACAGGGTTATTCATTTTGTATATATATAATTGGTTGAATATTAACCACAGTAATATTTTGAGGGCCACATTTGGTTGTAATTATGGTAAACATTAACCACAATTACCATAGTAATTAAATTATATCTACATTTTATCTCTCATTGTAAATTTTAGGCGTTCTGCTATATTTTTCCAACAGGTGACTGATATACGAGGCAGGTTGAATATAAATTGTAGCTGTAAATATAAATATTATTATTTAAAAATATTATAATACTACATCCCTATGTTTTGAAAATATGATACTACTATATTCTTTTGTTATAAAATATTATATTATTACATCCCTTTGTTAGAAATTATTATACTGTTAAATCCTTATGTTTTAAACAAAGTATATTATGTTTAGTCCTCCATTACATATGAAAATATTGGTCACCCAACTTACATTATACAAGTATTGTTTACCCAACTTAACCCTAAACCCAAGTTGGCCAAAAACAAAAGTATAAGAAGGTGAAGTTCCAAAACAACATTATATTCAGTAAAGTAAATATATTGATAACTTTTACATTCTCACATTAATTATCACAAATCATCCAAATAATCATTGTGCCTTCTTCCCCAACTGGAACACAACTACAATTAAGACAATAAGTAAGAAAATCTTCAGTTTGCTCAATATATTCTCAAAATTACGTAGCTTCTTCACTACCTTTTAATTTTCTTCTTTCAGCATCTTCATTTCATCAATAATTTCATCAAGTTTCTTAGATATAACAAAGTTGCTAAAATTAGGGCTGTCAGCAGAATGATTAGTAGCAGAAAACCTCATAAGATTAGGACTTTCTACATAATGATTAGTAACCCTTTGACACTAGCCCAAGAAAATTTCACAAACTCCATCCGCATATGCGTAATACAACCTATTCTTATTCTTGTAGGATTCAGAGATTCTAACTGCACACCTGTTGCCACAGCTACAGATCTTGTTCAAGAACCTTCCTTCCCATCCATTTTGCACTGCTTGAAGACATCTTCCTCTATAAAAAAAAAAAAAAAAAAAAATTGAATTTCAAATCACACCGCGAAAAAAAAAAAATCACATCAACCCTATTTTCAAATAACAAACACCCACATCAACCAGATTTAGGAGATAAAGCAAAAACCCCTTTCTTCTTAGCTTTTTCTTATTTTCTTCTTTTTCATTCTCGTCAATTTCTTCTAATGATAAAGAAAAAAAAAATTCCTCCAAAAAAGCTAACGTACTCATTTATAAAAACTATAAAGGGTGTTTTGGGTATTACCTAAAATATTTTAAAAAAATATTTGACTTTTATTTCGTTGACTAACAGAAAATAAGCCAAAAATAGATGGAATGACCTCACAGTATAACAGAACCAAAATACAGGGACTTTATAGTATAATTTTGAAAACATAAGGATTTTTTAGTATAATATGATAAAATACAGGAACTTTATAGTAATTATCCCTTAAGTTAATTGAAAAGTAAATAAGTCAAGTTGGTTTTATAAAGTATAAAAGAACATTCAAAGAAAATTTTTCCCGAAATACCCTAAGAATGATAATAAGTAGCACCAATCGGTAATCGAATTTTTAAAATATTTTTAAGAGTTTCTTTACTAAAACTAATTGAGGATACCTTAATTTAGGATCTCAAATTATCTAAAAATAATAATTTGGGACCAATATTGAGTTTTAGTAGAGATGAGACAGATGTTTAGAAAATCTTAATTTACAATACCTCTTGGTATTTGATTTTTAATTTATTTTCGAGAGTTCTTTTGCTCAAATTTCTTTCTCATAATTCAAATTAGATGAATTATGAACCAACTAAAAATAAATTAAAGTGAGTATGGTGTATCAAATATAATTAGAATTGAAGATGAAAATTAATTAAGTTAAGGAACAAAATTGATTGAAGGAAAATCAGTTTTTGTATCTAAAAGGATTTATGTTCAGAAAACTTGGAGAGAGTGTTGGATTGATGAATTAAATGAATAATAGAGTTAGATTGAATAAATAATTATAGAAATAAGTTATTTAGAACTTAATTAGAATGAAAATGATGACTTAATTGCAAAGATTAGAAAAGTTTAGAGGTTATATTTCTAAATTAGTAAAATTTATGGGTCAAATTATAATTTTTCAAAATTTATGGGACCCACCCTTTTTCTTAACCATTTTAATAAATTAAAAAAAAACTAGAAAATTCTTCATTTTTTCCCTTCTATGGCCGGCCATATGTTAAGAAATGATGAGGAAATTATTTTGCATTTACAACTCCAATTTTCTTTTCTTAAAATTGTAACAAAACCAAAAATCTTGAAGTCTCTAGATTTTTCTTTCTTTCTTTATTTTTCTAGTGAACTAAATATTGACACGATCCGTTTCCGGATCGCGATGGTCCTAGGATATGGGAGATCCCAATGGCGACCGGCATCCCTAGAACCCAATATCACGTGCATAATCTATAACCATCAATTAATTATCAATTTTACTTAGTTACTATTTATTCTATCATTTTATAATTCTTACTGTAATTTAATGTAATTGGCTGTAACAGTCATTATATCATACCATATATTCATCATATATCTCATAATATCATCACATACATATATACATGTTCATTTCCTAGCTAACCATATATATCCCATGGAGCAACTAGATTATGAACATCAAAATACAGAATTCAGAATATATACATCAAATGACAGCAAGGAGAAATCCTCGGATGACAGACGACGAGATTCTGCAATCTACTGAAATGGTTAAACAAAGAAAAGGTGAGTATATAAGATACTCATTGAATCTATATGCATCATCAAATAATCAATAGGTAACAATAGAACAATGGTGCCAATAGATCAAGATAACAATATACAGAATCAATAACAAGTGATAAAATAGTCAAAGAACATGTCATAGGCTCGGTATCATATGGAAAGATAGATAAAAGGGATAGACTATATGAAATCATACAATCTCCGGTAGAATCAGTATGGACTATATGCGAACATACAGTCTCCAATAATATCCATATCAGTAAGCAAAAGACTGATTAGGTTTTATGTCCAGGACCATAACCCCTCCTAGCTAGGGCACCAATAATACAATGTACACATCGCCAACAGTATTTTCCTACTACTCTGTCGGAGTAGTAGCTCTGTCAAGCCACATTAAGATCAATATGAGGAAACAACATATCAATGGACACCATTATGCAATAACGGTATTCTCCATATCAATAAGCTCAATATCAAACAATCAATTATCAATAAGATCAATGACATATCAATAGATGATATATAATCAATGACAAGTGGTTTGATAATCAAGAAAGACATAGAACAAAAGTTGGATCGGCAAAGGAAAACGGTAGGCCAATTGGCATACCAATGTCACTGGCGACGATGGCATTCAAATGGTAGGCCTATGGAATACAAAGCAATAGGTCAATAGCAAAAACAACAAGGTATTTAATCAAACACTTGGTGGGCACCATTTGGCAAGCCAAAAGGTTAGGTTATGGTGCAAGTTTGACTTGTCCATTTCAAGCAACAACAAGGCACATTGGCAACAATACTATAGATATCAAATAAGCAAGATTAAACAACAAAAAATGGGTGAAATTGGCATAGGAATTCATGGCAAAAATCAAAGAAAAACATAGGCAATGAATAGTATCACCCATTTGGCCAAAATGATACTTTTTCATATGAATTCCAATAATCAATCTAAGGTGTTAAACATGTTATTTGATGCATATAAGACTCACCTAAGCTTCCCAAATGCTTTGGAAAATTGATTTCCACCCAAATTCTTCAATTGAGGCAATAAGCACAACTTTGACAAATCTTGAATTCTACACCAAACAATCCATCAATTTGCTACCTATTAACCTCCAATTGACCTATTCTAACATCAATTAACATTAACTAACACTAAATCATCAAACCCTTCCATACAACTTCAAACAAACTAGGTAATTTAGGCATTTTCATCAATTTGCATTAATTGATGCAATCTAACCTAAGACCCATTCAATTCAACCTTAATATAATCTATTTGAACCATTAAATCAATCAAAACAACTCCTTACCTCAAAATGATGATGAACCTGAAATCTTCTCTTCAATTTTCCTTTATTTTCTTTGCTTTTTCTTGCAAATTAATGATGTAAAATGGTAGGACTATGTTGATTTGTTAGTTTTCTATTATTTTCTCTAAGGAATTTTGGTGAAAAGGTGAAGAAATTGATGGAAGAATGGATGAAGATGTATTCGGCCAAAGGAAGAAGAAAGAAGGAAGATAGCCAAAATTATTCTAAGTGTTGCTTTTATACTAAAATCATATGGCAAATTATACTTTAGTCCTTAAACTTCCAAGTAATTAGGTTTTGATCCCAACATCTTCTGTAATTTATTCTGACAATTTTTTCAGAATTTAGATTTCAATGTAGGGAGTCAATAAGCTTATTTTAATTTATACTTATTTATAAAAATGATTTCAGAGTCATTCTGTAACTCCGACAGACCAATTTTCACTACTCAGCTTAAAGTTCATTTTATTTATAATTTTGCCATTGGTTACTTTTTCAGTGTTCCTAAATGTTTTTCACTTATTTTTTTTTACCAAAATTACACATGCATTATGGTGATCTTTTACCCCTGATCAAATTCAAAAATTCTTCTGTTAACCGGACTGCTAATTTCTCAGCAGTGTTCCCGACACCGCCGATTTTCGGAAAAGAAATTAGTTCGCTTTCTAACTATGTCTCTAAAATTATTTTCTATCATTTCAAGACTTTTGAATCATATACTGAGAATTAAATCATGCATATATGTTAGGACTTTCTAGGGTATTACAAATATATAGATATATGTAAGTAAAAAAAAATAAAAAATAAAAATAAAAACCTCCCCAAAAATTCCTTATAGTGGCCAAAGCCCCACTTGTCCTCTCTCCCAAAACTTCTCTTCAATACTACTTCACAAATCCCACCTTTCAAGTTATGAAGCTTTAAGCCATACACCAAAGGTTAGGAATTAAGTAAGGACTAATCCTTAGAAGCTTGATTGAGATGGTAAACTAAAAGATTTTGGTGGGAATTGAGAAGGAACTGCAAAGATGCCAAAAGGAGGAAGCAATACTTTAATTAAGTTAATCTCTATCTTTTGTTGTTTAATTTGATTTAATGATATATATAAATTAGTAGAATAGCTATTGGATTTGAGGATTTGAGATAGATATATGATTGTATACGAACATGAAGTTAGGGTTTTATTTTAAGGATTGTGTGTTTAGAATTAATCAATTTAAATAAGGTTGCTATAAGGATTTTAGAAATTTTAAAAATCTATGTTAAGTGAAGAAGATTATAACTCAATTTTCATGGTCTTAGAGAAAGATTTTGTAAGAGTGTAAAACATGAAAATTGTAGATGTATATCTTAATTATATGACTCTAAAATTTTTTATAAAATTTCATGTGTATAAAGAGATATGTATCCTTAAGTAAGACTGGTTCAGATTGTAAGACTTGCTCCATATTCTGTTCTTTTTCCATCTAAGTCTTTATTCTCGATTGAAGCCAGAGTATTTAGTAGTACGTGTTTTGTTAGAGATGTACGTCCTTAGGTTACCAAATTAGATCCAAAATCTCTAAAATGTATTTTCCTTGGGTAGTCTCGTGTTCAGAAAGGATACAAGTATTATTTGCCCATCCTTAATCATTATCTTGTCTCTTTTGATGTCACTTTCCTTGAAACTACTCCATTTTTCCCTTTCTCCTATCTCTAATAGTTAGACGAAAAATGATGATCTCTTAATATACCGTGTGGACACATGTCCTCTACCTGCCTCTCCTCTGCCTGATCCTAAATCAAGTAGCCTTGGTCACAGTCTTAATCTTCCCATCATTGTCCAGAAAGGTAAACGTAAATATACTTATCTTATATCCTCGTTTGCTTCTTATACTAATTTGTCTTCTCCTTCCTATTCTTTTATTACTTTTTTATATTCTATACTAAGATAATTCATGAAGCTTTATCTCATCTTGGTTGGCGTTGTACTATAAAAGAAGAAATGATGGCCTTAAATTATACTGGTACATGGGAATTGGTGAATTTACCTGCAAGTAAGAAAGCTATTAGGTATAAGTGGGCGTTTGCAATCAAAGTTAACCCTGATGGTTTTGTGACTCGTCTTAAAGCCCGTCTTGTTGCTAAAGGCTATGCTCAAACATATGGTGTTGATTATTTTGATATATTTTTCCCAATAGCAAAACTTTTTTCTGTTCGTCTATTCATCTCTATGGTAACCACCTATGATTGGCCTTTGCATCAACTTGATATCAATAATACTTTTCTCCATGGTGATTTACAAGAAGAGATTTATATGGAGCAATCACCTGGGTTTGTTACACAAGGGGAGTTAGGAAAAGTTTGTCGGCTTTGTAAGTCCTTATATGCTTTAAAGCATAGTCCTTGAGCTTGGTTTGGAAGATTTAGTTAATTGGTTTAGGAATTCGGTATGAAGAAAGGCTAGTGTGATCATTTTATATTCTACAGACATTCTGAAGCTGGTATAATATTACTGGTGGTGAATGTTGACAATATTGTTATCACTGGAAGTGATAGCATGGGAATTTCATCTCTCAAGTCCTTCCTTCACACTTAGTTTCAGACAAAAGACTTGGGACATTGGAAGTATTTTTTGGATATTAAGGTGATGAAGTGTAAGAAAGGTATTTTCCTATCACAAAGGAAATATGTTATTGACTACAGAGACAAGAAAACTAGGTGCAAAGCCATGCAGTGCACCAATGACTCCCAACACACAGCTTACTACAAATGATGGTTAATTGTTTGAATATCTTGAGAAATACGAGAGATTGGTTGGAAAATTGAATTGTCTTACTGTGACTCACCCTGATATTGCATGTTTTGTTAGTGCTGTGAGTCAGTTCATGTCCTCTTCAATAGTCACTCATTGGGTCGCTTTAGAACAATTATTGTGCTACTTGAAGCGAGCTTCAGGATGTGGGTTACTATACAAAAATCATGGGCACTCTAATATTGAATGCTTTTCAGATATAGATTGGGCAAGATCTAAAATTGATAGAAGATCTACTACTGGATATTGTGTATTTGTTGAAGAAAATTTGGGGTCATGGAGAAGTAAAGCAGAATTTAGTTTCACGATTAAGTGTTGAGTCAGAATATAGAGTCATGGCACAAGCTATGTGAGGTAGTGTGGATATATCAATTACTAAATGAAGTTAGTCTTAAGACTTCATTACCAATAAAATTGTGGTGTGATAACCAGGCTGCAATTCATCTCGCCTCAAATCCATTATTTCATGAACAAACCAAACATATTAAGATCAATTGTCACTTTGCTCATAAAAAGATCTAAGAAAAGGTTATCTCCACAGTATACGTCAAAACTAGAAATTAATTGGAAGATATATTCACAAAAATTTTGAATGGACCACGAGTGGATTATATTTATAACGAGCTAAACATGATTAATATCTACGCTCCAACTTGAGGGGGAATGTTACAGAATGTACATATCCCAGGGTCTTGATTAGAGGGATTATTAGTTATTTACTTTCCATGTATAGCATCCTTATTCTGTATATATTTATTTAATATTGTATAAAGCATATCAATCAATGAAATACTTCTTTCTCTACACATAACAGTAACATTTGCTACTAGTAAGGTAATGTTCGTTACTTGGCTGGTGACGTTAGTGAATACTAAAAAACGAGTGTGAATCTGTGTGAATAGTGCATTAATTTCCTTTGATTTGTAACATTCGTTACCAAAGAATAACGAGCATTCCTTTATAATCCCTTGTTTTGATAAAGTAGTCATTATTTTTAAATCTGTCAGATAGTAACAGGTATTCTTCATATTATAACGATCGTTACTTTCCTTAATGAGCATTCCCTTAGCAGAACGAGCATTACTTAATAACAGCAAATTCATGGCAGAACTTGTTAAATGATGAATAATTTTAATACTTAAATTTGAGCATCATCAAAATACATATGGGTACAACATAGCAAAATAAAAAATCTCACAAGTTCTTGTTTTTAAAATTCAGAGAATAATTATTATCTAGTAATGGGCCAACACTTAAAAGATTTTGACTAATTTCAGAATCAAACAATACATCAATTAGGAGTCTGACTTTGGAGCTATAATTTCCGTTCAGGTCTTTGAAGTTATTCAAGTTTGCTGACATGTGGTGTATACGTCCACTGTCAACAACCAATCATTATAATTCTGAGTTGCAAGGGAGCATTCTTCAGCAGCTGCAGCAACAAAAAGCTTTTCTTCTTGAACTTCTGGAGTTTCAGTGACCTGAGCAAGTTGAGCATGAGTTTGGTGACTTGTATTTCAAGGACACACCTTTTTGATGTGACAAAATTGTTTGTAGATTTTACATTGATCCCCAGGCCTAAACCAACAATTGTTTTCTGTATGACTGGTCTTTTTGCAATATGCACAAGATGGAAACCTGGATCTTCTGATCCACCCCTTATTATTTTGCTGATTTCTTTTATCTCTTTCTCTTCTTGCATTTTCATTCTTCTTGGCTTCATTGGCCTGTGATTTTGACTTATGAGATGCTACAAGAGCACTCTCACTTGAGCTCTCCTCATCTTTAAAGGTTTTTCTTTGCTCAATAGCCTGAAGAGCATTTGCAAGCTCAGTCAGAGTAAGTTGATACAAATCACAAGCATTCCTCAAGTGAGGAAAATCTTTGATTCAAATCTTTCCAGAAGAGTCATCATCACTGTTTCTACAATTCTCTTCTCTAGAAATTCTTCTCCAAGAATCCTTATCTGGTTAACTATCTTCATCACTCTGTCAAAATATACCTTCACATTCTCTGATTCTTTCATTCTTAGCAGCTCAAACTCCTTTAAGTTAAAAAACTGCATTTGCCTTGTTTTGTCACTCCCTTGGAACTACTGCAGCAACTGGTTCCAGGTTTCCTGGCAGTCTCTTAGGCCAGATTCTCGTGAAGTTCACTTCATCTGCTGCTGAATGGATGCATAAAAGAGCCCTATACCTCTTGGCTACTTCTTCATTATGATGTTTAATCTGATTTAAAGTGAGATTTTCAGGGTGAGAAGCTGCTTCTCTACCTTTCTCAACAAAATCCCAAAGATCATATAATCTTAAATAGGCCTTCGTTTTAACAGTCCAAATTTGATAATTTTGGCCATTAAATATTGGCGGAGAAGGGCCTGAAAAGTTTGCTGAAGCAATAAAGATTCACTCAAGAAAATTTTTGTTAGTGAGGTGAGCTCTCTGGTTTTCTCCCGTGCACAGTCCCACAAAGATAAGATCACTCTGATACCAGTTGTTATATTACTTAGCTTGTTTTTAGAAGAAAAGAAAGAGAAAATGGAAGTGAACCTCAGTTTCTCGCCTCTCATTAACAGAGAATTACAAAAGTGTTTTATATAAGACTTGAAGATATTTCCCTCCTAGTAATTTAAATTTTAAATCTAATCAAATTTGAATTTGATTAGATGTAAAGCTGAGCTTAATTTTAAATCTAAACTGGTATATCTTCAGTTGCTGTCAAATAAACAAAAATTTGGTTCATAGCTTTGCATCAGCTTTATCTGCATTAGCTCCAGCAACCTTCATCAATTTCTCCTGTATATGATCAAGTTTTCTCTTAATAAGATTTCACTTGTATATGATCCTTTTTTCTCTTTGGTTTTTTATTTTTGGATGAATATATAAATATGATCAGATTTTCTCTAATTTTGTCTTTATATCACTATGAAGCTTCCTTGCAAGAGATTTGATTGATTCATTTGTGTTTACTTTTAGGTCGTCCATTGTTCTTTTTCTGCAAAGTCAACTTTCTCTACAGTGTGGGACCCCATTTTTGTTAGAATTTTTCAAAGGTTATAAGTTGCTGCAGTACAGAATTATTTGGACCATGCAACTTAATTGGTAAGTGCTTTCATTTACTGGTTTTCCCATTAGTCTTGCACTTCTCTAGTAATAAAATATGTGCCTATTATATAGCACCATGGTCAACGGATTCTCATTCCTTTGATTTGTGTTTGAGAATTACCAAATTGTTTCATTATCTTGACTGCTTTTGTCTCCAATTTTTATTTTAAATAAATTATTTTTTGGAGGCAAGAAATTACACATTGATTACATGGCACTGTTTCATTGACAATTTATTTTTTGCGTTATATTGATACATTGGTTTTGTGCCATTAGTAATTGAAATTGCATCTTTTAAGCTGTTCAGGCATGAAAGCTGCAAAATGTGATTCAAATTAGATCATTCAAGAGCTCTGCTAACATGTTTTGGAATTTATTCCATGTTATTTTACCTTTGGGAGTTGAGATTTTTGGTTTTTGCTAAATTTATCAGCATGAACAGGAAAAGATATTTGAAATATATTTTCCCTCCTGTTGTAATCATATGGTATCACAGGTCATCTTTTAGACTAGTTTTCACAAATAAAGATTTTAGATCACTATTTGCATTAGAAGAAGTCAAGTTGACTTGCCAAATGGCAGTAGCTATTATATATTTATGATCCATTAGAAATAGGGAACACATTAAAGGATATAATTATCAAATTGAAACCTGGTTTTAAACTACAGAAAGTTTACGAAGGAACGTAAGAATTTCTTCTGAGACTTCTTGAGCTTTCTCTTGGTGGATAAAATGGTGACCATCTAAAATAACAACTTGAAGATGAGGAACAAAGTTCTTGAAAGTGTCTCCTAGTACATATTCCCTTGTACCAGAGGTATCAAACCCAATATCTTTATCACCTACTATGAATTTTGTTGGAACTGTAATCTTTGATCCTTGCCAGCAAGGCCCATAAAGCTCCCAGTTCCTGTTATCATTTTAACAAGGTTAACGAGTGACAACATAGAAAATCAGTTCTATCTTTTCTTTTCTTTTCTTTTCTTTTACAGAAAATCAGAAAACCAAGTTGGAAATATTAGGATTCTGTGTTGACAATTGACTTTTCCATTTTATTTCATACTGATATTGGATTTACTGTTTCTGCTGATGGATTGAATATAAAACTATCCTTTATAGGTTATAGGAAGTGGGTAAGGCTAAACCAAAGTTGACGTTTTTACCTAGTAAGCAATTTCTCTCATATATAACACATCACTGTATTTATTTCATAATTTTGCATTTAATTTTTTGTGTGTGTTTGTGTGCATGTTGGTCAGTTTGTATTAGGTAAGTGTTCAACCATTGGACTATTGGGCCAATGGGAATTTAAAACTCATCTTTTTTATAAAACTTACGTGATACTCTTTTATCTGATCCAAAGAAATCAAAGTACAGCGGCAGAGTGTATTTTGCACTTACAGGTCCATAGCACGGTAGTAGTTGAAAGCACCAGTAAAACCAGTTTCTTGGAACTTGTCTGCATATACCTGTAATTCTTCTTCAGTAATCCATGGAGGCAACACTGCTGGTGTCTGTAAGTAATCAATTATCTCCATGCCCATTGGAGCTACCAATTTATCAATCTTAGTTATTAACAAGAACTTCTTCATTACTGTCAAATAATCATATCTTGCAAATGCTTGTTCTGCTCTTCCAGGTTCCTATACTCGACCAAATCATCAATACTATTATGAGTTTCAGTTCACATATATTCGGGGCAGAACTAGATTTTATCAATTGTAGGGACGAAATAAACATGGCAAAAAACTTTTTTGAGATGCTATGTATATTTTTTACATTTTAAAGTATTGTTACTTATAATTTTAAAATAAATATTAAATATGTAAGTAATTTTTAAATTTGAAAGTAACATATATTAAATATAATTGAACAAAATTGAGGGTTAAATATAAAATTTAAAAAAAATTACATGAAATATATATCTAAAAAATAAAAAGTTTAAAAGTTTAGAGGGCCATTATATATATTTTTAAAAAATTATGGGTATAAAATTTAATTTTGTAAAATTTAGAAGGGTCATGACTCCCCTCACCTAATGAATATTACCGCCCCTGCATACATCATACCTAGTTCCTATAACATTTGGTCAATTCCTACGATCCCTTTGGTGAAATTTATGCTTAGATCTTTACATTTAAAAAAAATTATAACAGTTCCCAACTTCTAAATTTCATGGCACTTCCTCAATTTTCCTCAAAATGAAAACATCAAATTTCTTGGAAAATGACAAATGGAAGAAAGATCTGTTTTCAATAAGTAAACAAGGCCTTTATTTCTTCATTTATAATATTATATGCTTTGATCTCTCAGTTGTTGCTTTGAATATTAATTAAAAGGCTGTTTGCTATTATTTCTATTTCTGTTTTTTTTTTTTTTTTTCTATACTCAGTTTGTATTTTTGAAAACGAGTCAATAAAATGAAGGAAAATCACTTTTTATGAATTTTTTTTTATTATGGAAATTTATTTTAAAATTTTAAATTATTTTAATAATAAATTTATTTTTTACATTTGAAAACCAAAAATTTTAAAATTTGAGGAATTAAAACATAATAGAAATTATGGAATAGTGATGTGTATGTGTATATTTGAAAGAAAAAAAAATAGAGACTATCTAAAATCAATTTTCAAAAAGGAAACATGATTCCCAGAAGTTTGAAGAGGAAAATCAGAATATACCTGGAATTGGCATATGTAAAAGCCATCTCCATATAGTGTTCTAAAGGATTCAATAACTTTAGAATCAGGGTTTCTTTGGTGGTATGGAACAGAGAGTGCTATTAGTCCTTTGACTCTATCAGGCCTGTGTAGGCTCAGATGCCAACCAAAAAGAGCTCCCCAGTCATGTCCGACAACAAAAGCCTTAAGTCCCAAATATTAAGAAAATTAGATTAGAATTTTATATATTTGGAAGAGCATAGAGAGAGAGAGAGAGAGAGAGAGACCTGTTGTTCACCAAAATAGTCAAGAATGGCAATGAGATCACCAACAATATGAAAAATAGTGTAGGAATTGGGAAAGAGTGGAGAATCAGAATCACCATAGCCTCTCAAATCAGGAGCAACAGCATGGTAACCATTGTTTGCAAGGAAAGTGATTTGCTGACGCCATGAATACCAAAATTCAGGGAAACCATGAAGGAGAAGCACTAGTGGTCCTTTTCCTTTCTCTGCTACATGTAACCATATTCCATTTCCTTTTATTCTTTTGTGATTTACCTCTACTTCCATGCTTCTCAAAATTAATAAATATTAATTGGAGAGGAGATATACAGAAAGAGAAGACAATCAATGATGATGACGATAATTTTCTTAATCTTAGGTATGTATATAATATTTCAAATAAATAACGTGTTCTTGTCATTTTCTTAGGTAGTTGGTCACATTCGGGGATCAGAGTCAAACATGAGACTTTGACAATTGACTAATGGATGTGAAACTTTTTTAACTTTTTACATATCCGATACTGCTTTTGCTATATAACGCGCTTCTAATTCATTATTATGGTTTTCACTTTTTAAAACTCTCAAGTATTCAAATTTATTAAGTAATCTAGATATATATATACACATATACATACGCTACCATAGTACATTTCCATCAAAGGGATTAATAAGAGCTATTGCTGTTAAATTCTTCTTTTCATTATTTAAAAAGCTTTAGAATCTGTATTAGTGAATATATATATATATATATATATATATATATATATATATATATATATATATATATATATATATTTTAAAAAAAGCGTTATTGCCAGAGCTCTGTGTATTAATATTAGAGCAATATCTTCTTAAAAATTTTAAAATGATAAAATTATCCCCAACTAAATTGTAACTTTGATTGTTTTTGTTTTTATCATTGTCTTTTCTGTTCCAAAACAAATTGCCTTCTCCTATTCCAACACAACATCCATCAAGGTCGTTAGCTTGCATTACAGTTCTTTGTTTTCAACTTTCATATTGTATTGGATAAAAAGTATTACTGAAATTCTCTTTTTTGAAGTTATACCCATTTGCAGTTATTTTATATTTTTTACTGGATACCTACTATTTTCTTGATTTACAAGCATAAATTTAGAACAATTTCAAGCTCGATTTTGCTGGAACAAAAAAAAAATGGTGGGAGCTTTATTAATGGATGCACTACCTAAAGTGCTAGTAATTTCCATTTTATTGGAATTCCATTCGAGAGCTTCTGTGGTTCTGCCTCTTATGTAATCTCTAGTTAATTATTGAGATTTTTGTCCCTTAAAAGATAATTGTGATTTTTATAACCCAAGTAAATTGAAAGGTGACAAAAATATAGCACAACAAAGCACTAAATTAACCCCAAAATTAAACTAACAAACCACAAGACTAGTATCATGAGAAGTCTCAGAGACAACATATAGTTTAAGCTTCAGTGGTAAAAATTTCTCAACCAAATCGAATTTTAACACATGGCAAGCAAGCTATCGTCTCAAAGTATTTATGTTCTTTATCATATAGCCAAAAATAAACCCAAGTATCTAAATTCCAGAACTCCTTTGCCTTCAAGCCGCAATACAAGCCAAATACATACCGAAACTTGGTGCATTGCTCTTGATTCGTCTGCTTCCTATCATACGCAATCTAGCATATATAAGATTTCCATATTTCTTTCTGAATTGTCAATTCTTTTTTTATTATTTCATTGGGTTAAGTCTGACATTGAGTTGCTTACTAGGTATCGATATTAAGTTTAATGCTCTTTTAGAATGTAGAGAACACATAACAAGGATATGGTTGATTTAAACATAGAACAACGAGAAAATAATATTGGCAACTCCAACGCCCCATCCATAAGCATATAAACCAACCAAACAAGAATTAACTAATTAACATTAAAGAAAGAGAAATGCAAAGTATACAATCATTGAGGAATATTACACGCATCGTCCCTCGACTATTGACTAACACGCATTATTGTCCCTTAATTAATTTTTATAACACTAATATCCATGTTGTTATATTAAGTGTTACACAAGTCACTCGACTCATTTTTATCAGTTTCATTAATGAAAAATCACACGTGAACGCCACAAACTTACTTTAATTTAAAATATGTCACATCAACTAACCAACATTCAAAATTTACTCTCCTCTCACTCGTCTGAAGAATCACTCTCCTGTTATCTTCACTCTAGCCCTTCTCTACTCTCGTGCCAAAAAGTCCAAAACCCAAGTTTCAATTTCTTTACACAGGTTTAAGACAGCCACTAAATGTCTCAATAAACAAATATCAACTAAAATTGTTTTTACTTTAAATCCACATAAACAAGCAAATCAATAGAAAACAACATACAATACCTAACTTTGATGTATAATTTTTGGGAACCTAAAACAACAAGTTCAAGAAATGAATCGAAACCTTTATAAACAGTACACCAAACAACGGAAAACAATAATCAAAAATTTCGTAGAACACCTGATATGCATTAAAAAGAAAATTGGCATGAATAAACGTTAAGTATCCAAGTAGAAGATGAAAAACAGTAAATACCAAAAGTAATAGAAATCAACTGTGCACTATGGTACTCTTCTCAATCTTTGTCTCTCTCGCTAGCTGTCTCGCTTCCAAGTCATGACTTCTCTGTTGACTCATCTCTTCTCAACCGAGGATAAGAAGGAAAAGAAATGCCAGTTGCAGTTTGGTTATTGGAAGAAAGCTCCACGCCAACAAGGAGCCCATAGCCAAAAGTGTCAAGGCCAATAACACATGCTTGAGATCAACCACTACTCGTCACAGTAATGGCCAAAGGGTGGCCATTGTGAACCCAATAGCAATGATCCCTTTGTCGATGTCGTAAACACTCACTGCTAGTCTAGGCTCGGCCTTCATAAGTTGTGGTAATATCCATCCAAGAATGCGATCAACCACCGACTCACCGCAGAGATCAGACAAATTTTAGTGGAATTTTCCTAGAAACTTGTTATAAGAGATGTTTAAGTAACTAATTAGAGATCCATTGATTATATTTGAAAAAAGATCTAAAACTTGAATAATTCTAAATCCACCAAGCAAACCACCAAAGAAATAATTAGAAAAATCAAGTAATTTCAACTTGGAAGCATTAAAAATGGAAAATGGCAAAGACACTGTTACATATTATAGGAAGAGATTCAAGGGAAAAAGGGTTTAATTGTGTAGTTGACAACTTGAGAAATTGTTTAAGGATTGTTGACTTTGTTTAGTGGTTAAATGGTAGTGTTTAGTAATTAATTAGAGTGATAGTACAGATAAGTGTGAGGTAGTATAAATAATACAGTTATTGGTTAGTTATATGACAACTGGCATTAGTTACATAGGTATCTAGCTAAATCTATTACAGTTTGTTATTGAGTTAAACTGAATAGCCTAACTCATAAGCTATTATCCTAACTAACTCTCTATATCTGTATATAAGTCCAGGAGCAATATTCCTTTATATCTTTTAATGCTTAATATTACAATTCGTATTTTTTCCTTAAGCGCCGCGCCAAACCCAAATATGTAATATTTTTCCCTCAATTCAGGCATAAATCTCTCCAATCTAATCCTCAAGTCTTCAAATCTATCCAAATATTCCTCTACACTACCCTCCTGCCTCATTTTCATAAAGTCTTCTACAACATCATTCATGTCCTCATCACCAAACCTCTCATATAGAGACCTCTCAAAGTCATCCCAAGACCTATTGTCCCCCTATACTCCAATTCTGGAACCAAGAATCAGCCATGTCTATTAGATACAAACTGACCAAACCAACTCTTTGCTCCTCAGGAATTTGGTAGATATCAAAATACTTAACACACTTTTTAAACCAAACCCTAAGTCCTTCTCCATCAAAGATTAGTAATTTTACCTTAGGACAAAATGGATTTCTGGTGCCTGAGTGATTGCTTCCCAAGTAATTGGTTGCATTCTGATGAAATAGAGAGTAGAAGAAAGAATATAGAAAAGATGGTTGAAGCTTTTTAATTTGCTTGATTATTCCTTCAAGCTATGTCAGTATTATATGCACCTAAATTGGGCTAAATAAGAAAATATAATCACAAATTATATGCCTATAATTACTCAAACACAATCTCTAATTGTTAACATAATCACATATTATTATTCTAACAATTCTAACACTCCCCCTCAGGTTGGAGCATACATGTTGTAAGCTCCTAGCTTGTTACAAAAATACTCAATCCAAGAACCTCCAAGAAATTTAGTTAAAATATATGTTAACTAATCATTTGAATTAACAAAAGAAATAGCAATACATCCTACCTCAATCTTTTTTCTAAGGAAATGACAATCTATCTCTATATGCTTTATCCTTTCATGAAATACTGGATTAGAGGCAATATGAAGAACGGCTTGATTGTCACATATTAACTTCATTTGTTGGATCTCCCCACATTTTAACTCTTGGAGAAGTTGTTTTAACCATATAAGCTCACACGTGGCCAAGGCCATAACTCAGTATTCTGTTTCTGCACTTGATCTAGCTACTACATCTTGATTTTTGCTTTTCCAAGATATTAAATTACCTCCAATCATAACACAATACCTAGAAATAGATCGTCAGTCCAGAGATCCTGCCTGGTTTGCATCAAAGTATCATACGACTTGTAAGTTACCCTTGTCTTCATATAACAAGCCTTATCTTAGACTACCTTTGATATGTCTAAGAATGTGGATTATTGCATCCCAATGACTATCACAAGGAGTTTGGAGAAATTGACTAACCACACTCACAACAAAAGATAAATTTGGTCATGTAATCGTGAGGTAATTCAACTTTCCAACCAGTCTTCGATATCTACCAGGATTTTTGAGACTCCCCCTGTCCAAGAACAAGTTTCACATTTGGATCCATGGGAGTATCCATATTTTTGTAGTCTATCATGCACGTTTCTTCCAATATATCCAAGGCATATTTTCTTTGCAAAATAGCAATGTCTATCTTGGACTGTGCCACCTCAATCCAAGAAAGTAATTCAACTTTCTCAAATCTTTGGTTTGGAAATGATTGAACAAATATTTTTTGACTTGAAAATTTTCATCCTGATCATTACCTGTTATGACAATGTCATTAACATATACCACTAAATAAATGCAATTACCATGATTTCCATAGCGATAGAATACTGAGTGATTAGCTTCACTATATTTCATCCCAAACTATTGAATAACTGCACTGAATCTATCAAACCATACTCTTGGAGATTGTTTTGGACCATAGAGAGATCGATGAAGTCGACATACTAAACCAGACTCCATATAGACTTCTTCAGCTAACTCACCATGAAGGAAAGCATTTTTGATATCCAGTTGATAAAGTGGCTAGTGATGGATAGCTGCAAGAGAAATAAAGAGTCTAACAGAGGCAATCTTCACCACAGGGGAAAAAGTAAAACCATAATCAAGCCCAAAAATTTGAGTGTATCCTTTGGCAACCAAACGTGCCTTTAAACGATCAATTTTGCCATCAGGTCCAAACATGATAGTATAAACCCAACGACAACCAACAACAATTTTGCCTAATGGCAATGAAACCAATTTTCAAATACCATTATCATGAAAAGCGGTCATTTCATTAACCATAGCATCATGTCATCCAGGGTGAGATAGTGATTTATTCACTTTCTTTGGTATGGAAACATTAGATAAATTTGAGACAAATGCATAATATGAAGAAGATAAACGATAGTAACTGAGGAAATTATAAATAGGATGTGGATTGTGGATGGAACGCGTACCTTTACAAAGGGCAATGGGAAGTAGTGTGGGAGGTGAAGGCATGACCGTTGTAGGAGGTGATGTAGGAGCAAGAGATGAGTCACTTGGTAATGTACTTGCATCATCATGAATAACAAATTGGGAATGAGGACGGCGTGAGTAAACTTCTACAGGTAGTGAAGGAGTTGTTTCTAGAATAGGAAGAATAGGAGCAGGTAGGACTTCAAGAATGAAATCTTATTTATCTTGATTATGAGAGAAATATTGGGATGTCTCAAAAAAGGTTACATCTGCTGAAATAAAGAACTTGCGTATGGTAGGGTTATAACATTTGTAGCCTTTTTGGAGAAGAGAATATCCTAGGAAGACACATTTGATTGATTTAGATTGAAGTTTATCTTTGTCAGGAGTAAGATTATGAACAAAACACATACAACCAAAAACCCAAAGGGGAAGACTATAGGTATCTTGATTTGGGAACAAGATTGAATGAGCACTTTTGTCTTGTAATATGGAAGAAGGCATCTGATTAATCAAATAACATGCTGTAAAAACAGCATCCCCCTAAAAATGAAAAGGAACATGACAATGAATGAGTAAAGTGTGGGTTGTTTCAATAAGATGCCGATTTTTTCGTTCAACTACTTCTTTCTGTTGTGGAGTATGAGCACAAGAAGATTGATGAGTAAGGCCCTGAGAAGATAAAAAGTGGGTAAAAGAATAAGAGAAATATTCTTTAGCATTATCACTATGTAATATTTTAATAAGTACTCCAAATTGATTACGAATTTCAGCATGAAAATTTTGACATATAGATAAGACTTCAGAACGATTTTTCTTTAAATATAACCAAGTACACCGTGAATAATCATTAATGAAAGTAACAAAGTAATTGAAACCTGAAATAGAACTAGCACAACTGGGACCCCATATGTCTAAGTGATCAATTTCAAACATAGATGTGGCCCAATTGTTAACACGTTAAGAAAAGAAATATGAGTTTGTTTACCTAATTAACACGACTCACATTCAAAAGAAGACAAAATAGAAAAACCAGGAACTAGTTGTTTGAACTTTGCAATTCTTGGATAACCAAGTTGACTATGAAGGAGTTCAGCGATAGTATCGAAAGTGAAGGCAACGGTGTCATTTTTCCTCGTACGACAATCCTACATAAAAACAAAGTCAACCAAAAAGAACATAATGCAATTTAAATGTTTTGTCAATTTACTAATGGAGATCAAATTATAAGGACATTGTGGTAAATAAAACTGTGGTCAAATGAACTGAAGGTAGAGATTGAGCTTCTCTAATTCCTTTAATCACAGTTTGAGAGTCATTAGCTAAGGTAACAGTAGAAAGATTTTGAGAAGAGGAAAGGTGAGAGAAAAGTTTCTTATTACCGTAAATATTATCAAAAGCACCAGAATCAAGTACCTATGAATTATCATGTGTTGTTTTGGTTAAACAGGCAAAGGAAGTGCCAAAATAAAATGACTATTGAGCTTGTTGTTTGGCGGCTTGAAATTGTAAATACTCACTATAATCATATCCAGTCAATGTAATGGAACTAGGTGGTTTATCAAGTAATAGAAGGAGTCCATCTCCACCAGTCTGGACTAGATGAGCAACGTTGCGGCTTGTATTGGTGAATTGATTCTGAGTAACATTTATGTCTGTATTGATGGACTGATGTTGTGGTGGTCCGCCATGTAATGACCAACAAGTGTTTGGGATATGACCATTTTGTCACAATAAGTACAATCTGACTTTGATTTTTTTGCCTTTCCATTTCCTGTTACCACTATTACCCTGTTGATGTTGTACAGATAACACATGACTCAACTTCATTAGTGTCAGAAACAGAGGCACGTAATAAATGTGCACATACATCTTTCAAGGTAGGGATGGTTGAATTTGTCAAAATTTGATCTCGTACACGTCCACGATCTAATTGTAATCCAATTAAAGCCAAGATCATAAAGAATTTATTCCTTTGTTTTTCCTATTCAACAACATCATCAGATATGGGCATAATAGAGTCGAATTCGTCCTTTAAAATTTCTACCTGCCCTAGGTAACTAGTCATGTCTTTGTGATTTTTCTGGAGGTGAACCATATTGGACACAATTTTATATATTCGTTGTATATTATTAGTATACAACGTACGAGCTTTAGTTCAAACTTTGCAACAAGTTTTACAAGATTGGAATAAGATAAGCAGTTTTGGGGCAAGGGAATGCCATAATAAACTACACAATTGTGCATCAATTTTAGTCCAGGTGACTTTGTCTTTTTGTATCTATATCACTAGCATTTTTAGTTAGGTGGTCATCATATCATTAACTCATAAACCAAAGTTCTACTAATGCAGACCATGACACATAATTGCTACTACCTTGCAATTTTACAATAGAAATATTTGGGCAATTAACAATAGAAGAGAAAAGGGGTTTAGCACATGAGTTTGAAGATTCTCCAATAGCAGCCATTAGTGTGGGACTGGAAATAGCACAAAAAAATTAGAGAACCACTTAGCAGCCTGAAAACCACCAAATAGAAACGAAAAATTTTGGGCTGACCGAAAATCGATTGGTGCGACCTAAAAATCACTGGTCAAACCAAAAAACTACTGGTCATACCGAAAATCAATCGGTGTCTAATCGGATAGAGAATCTGAGCACTAGGTTATGCTCCATGTGACTAGTTGACGCCAGGAAGAAGAAAACAGAGAGCCAGAGACCACCGGACGCTCTCTCACGCACCGGCACATGTATCAGAGGGTGGCTGACAGTGGTGGCACATGGACGTCGTCGGCAAGGATTTCAGCGACGATCTTCTGGTTCTATTGTCGCCGGAAGATGGTGATTCTCCTTAGGTAGGCTATGAAGTCAAAAACTGAAGTTGTAATATGGGCTTGAGAGAAATTGGAACTGTTTCTTGTGAAGGAGAAAATAGAAATCAGGGACATAAAAGAAGAAATCAAACCTATTTAGGCTCTGATACCATGATGAAATAGAGAGTAGAAGAAATAATATAGAAAAGATGGTTGAAGCTTTTTAACTTGCTTGATTATTCCTTCAAGCTAGGTTAGTATTATATACACATAAATTGGGCTAAAAAAGGAAACCTATACAAGGAAATATAATCACATATTATATGCCTACAATTACTCAAACACAATCCTTAATTGTTAGCATAATCACATATTATTATTCTAACAATTCTAACACATTCTTAGGGGTCTGCCTCTGGTTTCTTTTGAATTGCAAGCCCACACGAACAGCAAATCCAGCCCCCGAGGGGATTTGGAAGTAGTCCCCTTTCTCCAGGCACAACACTTCTGTCACATATGAGTTCTCCCATATCAACACTGCTCACAAGTTCTTTTCCCTAATCTAGGGTTATTCTATTCATAAATCCCCTCAATTCATCAAAAATTTGCCTATTTTTATTGTTGGTTGCCTTGATTTCGTCTTTAAAATCCTTAACTTCATCTTTAAACTCCTTAAACTCAGCAAAATTCTTCATAGTAGCCTCCTGCAGAACCTACAGTTACTCTTCCAGTTCTGCCGATCGAACTCCTTCATTAGTAACCACCACATATTTTGTCATGTCATACTGATTATGCGAACACTTTCAGAATAAAATCCTTTTCGTGACAAGCTCTAATACCAAATGTTAGGATTTTAGCCCTAATAGTTTAGAAATTGGAAGATTTAGGGTTTGCAGATAGAAAAATAAAAAGAGAACAGAAGAAATAAGAAGAGTTTTAGAGAGAATTATGAGATTAAGAGCAGAGTAAGAGAGAAAAGAGAATTATCATAAAAAATATGAATTTTATTATTGCGCATTAAAGATACAAATGAATACTGCTCCTAGACTTATATAAAGATCCAGAGAGTCAATTGTTAGGATAATAGCTTCTGAGTTAAGCTATTTAGTTTAACTCTATAACAAACTCTAATAGATTTAGCTAGATACCCGTGTAACTAATGTTATTTGTCATATAACTAACCAACAACTATATTATTTATACTACCTCACATTTATTTGTACTAACACTTTAATTAACTAATAAACACTACCATTTAACTACTAAACAAAGTCAACAACCCTTAAACAATTTCTCAAGTTGTCAACTACACAATTAAACTTTTTTCCCTTCAATCTCTTCCTATAATATGTAATAGACACATTACGAGAATTATTAGAAACATAAAAATTTTGAAGTTATTGAATCATAACAAGATTGATAGGGATGGAATCAAGAAGTTCAGAATTTGGGAGAGACAAAGCAGTATCACGGAAGAAAAAGAGAGAGTCAGGCACGTGAGATGAGAGAGGAAAAAAAACATTTTAGGGCTGACATGACTTGTTTCAAAATTTAAATTGATCATGTAGCTTCCACATCATCTTTTTGTTAGGGAAATAGATGAAAAATGGGATAAGAAACTTTTATAAAACACTTGATATAACGGCAAGGATACTAGTGTTACAAAAATTAATCAAGAGATAATAATGTGCATTAGTCATTAATTAAAAAATGATGAATGTAATTTACCCATGATCATTGATAAGAATTTTATAATTAATTAATTCAATAAGAGTCTATAATTAAGGATGGACAGATTTGTAATGAAAAGTTTAACCAAAATGACTCCAAATTGACCTTAAAATCAAGAGATATTTATAAATTCATATCCAAATTATTAGTAACAACTTTAGACAAGCCTCTAAGCAAGTTCCTCGTTATCAGGATCTCTAAGTTCCTATACAAAATACTATAAACCAAAATCAACAATAAAATGAAATTTGCCATCTGAACTAGACCTTCTTGCAAGCAATTGATAAACTCACAGATGCATGGAAATTCCTCAATCGAAACCCTAGACTAGCTAATAAATCAAGTTTTTAAATCTCAATCTAAACCCTAGACAACTTACAAATCCAAGCACTATGATTTCGAGCTTAAAATAGAAAAATTAATCGAATTCAAAATTTCTGAATTCAATAATCTAAAATATAATAAATTTTTTACCAATCAAAATAAAAAATGCTAGCGCATGATTTCTTCGAGTTAACAACTAGAATCATTTGCATATAATTTTCAAATTTGACAAACAGGACATGAATTAGGGATTCAATTTGTGAAGAAATAATCATAAAATAGCAAAGAATAAGTGATTCAGAGAAAACTTACATGACTGAGATATTCAAATCAGAAATTGAGTGAGAAACTCACATAGTGGCAGCGACAATGAAAGAGATCCAAATCAAATGAGAGAGATTTAGAGATTTAGAAGAGAACAATAGTGGCTGCAAAAGGGAGCAAAAATGGGAGCAAATCACTTATTCAAAAAATTGGGGCAAGATTTTTTTTTTATTTTCCATTTTGGGAAATGCCGAGTGAGCCCACAAAGTTCCAAAGTAATGTCGTATATTTCCAACGAGCAACAATTTTTCTTTTTTTCTTTTTTTTTTTTTTTGAAAAATGAGCTAGAGCAACACATAATTTATGAGCTAATAAATTATTAAAAAAAATAGCCAACACATCATAACTGTGTTGCTAAGTTCCGAGTTCTAACTAACATTACCTATGCTTTGAATACACATCCCTAATTAAATGTAGGGATTGACCTATTTTGTTGTAGTGAATGGACGCAATGCTTCTTGAGTGATGCAAATGCAAAGTGAGAAGAGAATGAGTTAGTGTGCAATAAGGTCTTAAATTAGAGATATAGCCTATGATGTAGACAAGTGATAGAAACATACATATACAAGACAACAACTAATCCTACATGGGAATTGGTCGTCACACCAATACACCTCTACAAGGTGGGTAGGAAGATTCAAAACATCTTATCAGCCGGGACATATCCAGCAGGCGAGAAACCTACAGGGTAGTTAGCATTGGAAGAGAGGAAGACGATGGAAGTACTACAAATTAAAGGTTGAAATGGAGACAGCAATCACCCCATGTTGAGGGAGATTAATGCATGAGCATTAATGAATTGATAGTTAAAGAAGTATAAATGAAGAAATTATAAACTTATTAATAAAATGGAGATAACTTTATAGCTTATTAAGTTAATATTCTTTAAGTTATTAAGTATTAAGTTAAATTATTAAGTATTTAAATAACTTCAATTAATAAATTGTTTAATTGAAGAAGTTTAATGTTCCTATGTTAAGCAATTTGTAAGCCTATATAGATGGCCATTATAAGGCTAAAGAAATATACGCAACTAAGATTTGAACATTTTGTGAATAAGTGTTTCTCTCTCTAATCTCCTTTTCCTTTTGGTAGATTCCTAAGGATTGTGAATTTATCTATATCATTGGGTTGGCTTACCAAGGTGGTGTATTTAGCCACATATACCATAATGGGGTTTTCAACCTTACCAAAATCGATTTATCCTTATATCAGTTGATGTCTTTAGCCATATCTATCGTAGTGGGGTTTCTAACCTTACCAAAATCGGTTTGTCCCTATTTGTCCCTACATCAAAGATGATATTATTGAACTTCAAAAGTTTTATTTGCACAACTGACTAGTTTGGAAACAAAGCGGCAGATAGTTTCCATTGTGGGAATGAGGGGTCTGGGCAAAACAACCTTAGCAAAGAAACTCTATAATCCAAAAAAAGCACATCAACAGAGGAATGGCAGAGCTGGGAGGCTTACTATCCAATGATAGTGTTGGGAGGCTTATTATCCAGAAAAAAGCACATCAATAGGGGAATGGCATTGAGTTCTTCATAACATCAACCGGTACTTAATTCAAGGCAAAGATTGGATAGCTGCAGTTTTAGCCCTAAGCTATAATAGTTTTCCCTCGCACTTGAGATCGTACTTTCTAGTGATGGGAGGCTTACTATCCAATGATAGTGTTGGGAGGCTTATTATCTAGAAAAATGCACATCAATAGGGGAATGGCATTGAGTTCTTCATAACATCAGCTGGTACTTAATTGAAGGCAAAGATTGGATAGCTGCATTTTTAGCCCTAAGCTATAATAGTTTTCCCTCGCACTTGAGATCATACTTTCTCTACCTAGGACAATTTCCAAAAGATGTTTCCATCCAGACAAAAAAATTGATCTGCCTATGGGTTACAAAAGGATTTTTACCGCAAGAAGGTGAAGAAACAATAGAAGGTGTTGCTAAGAAATATCTAAATGAGCTTATTCATAGGTGTATGGTTCAAGTGGGAAGAATTAGATCTCTTGGAAGGGTATCCATGACCTTTTGAGAGACCTCCCTATCTCAAAGGGAAGGAAGAAATCTCCTTCATATTCAGCATAGGACAAGGTAGATTCAGCAACATCTAACTTAAATAAATCACGAATGCATGCTATCCATTCATACTATGATCAGTATGCTTTCTTAGAATATTATGCACCCTACTTACACTCGCTTCTATTTTTTAATCGAGAGTATAGTGTTGAAAGAGTGTGGAATCAAAAGAAAATTTTTCTACTAGGTTAACATTATAATGTAAACTTTAAAGCAGAGAAGAAATTGGATTTGATTTACAGGAATTGTAAGCAACTCAGGATCTTAGATCTCGATGGTGTGCATGTTGTTAGTCTATCCAGTAAAATAGGAGACTTAATTCAACTAAGGTATCTAAGATTGAGGAAGACTAATTTAGAATAAGAGTTCCCACCATACATTAGAAATTTGCTGAAGCTACAAACAATGGATTTAAGGTATTGGTGCTTTCTCAAGAGAATACCAAGGCTTAGCCAATATGATTAATCGTGACAGTTAGGGATCAATGGATTATCTAGAGGTAAAGTGAATTGCATCATTTCAATAATAGGAAGAATCATAACCTTCATTCATTGTCTCTACTGCTTCAATCTGAACAAGAAGCATTTCCAAGCCAAATGCAATTTTCCCACTGTGACTACCTCCTAAAGCTGTGTTTCTAATTTTCTATGGAAAGATGGAGAACCTATATGAGCCATATAAATTCCCACCTAACCTCATTAAGCTAACTTTGTACAACTCCCACCTTCGGAAAGATTCAGTCAGTAAGCTGGAGAGATAGCCAAACCTAAAAATGCTTGTTTTGGGTAGTGGGTGGAGAGAAATAACATTTTCCTCTAAAGGATTTCCGCAACTGCAACTTCATCTTTTGAAAGAACTAGAGAATTGGGAAGAAAGTTCAATACCAGAGCTCAAGCATTTAGTGATAAATCGCTGTGAGAAATTACAAAGCATTCCAGAAGGACTAAAGCGCACGACAACCCTAAAAGAACTAGAGATTGTCGGAATGCTAATTGAGTTTGAGTGCAGGCTTCGAACTAGGATTTGCCTGAATTCAGATAAGCAACATCAATCAAATCAACCACGGATATTTTAGCAATCAGTAAGCAGACAATTTGTTTTTTCATTTAGGTTTTCTCAACAAATTTCCTAGGCATATTCACAAACATTTGCATAAAAGTTCACACAAACTCCTAAAAACATACACAGTATGCATTTGTGTATGCTCGTGCATGTGCATGAATGCACAGTGTCATGCAAACACAAATGCCAAAAATTACATAAATGATGTTATAATTTTTTTTTATTTTTTTTTTTGGGAGGGAAAGAAATAAAAACCATAACTAAATGAGCATTAATTAGAAGTTAAAAGAACCTCACTTTCTGCATTTGTAATGGATTTGAGAGGTCTCGGCGGCCAGTACAGTGTTGGACATGAAAGATCATTTCAATAAAGATTATGTACACACTGAAAGAAACAATTCTGATTTTTCCACTTCTGTTACTTTTCTTCCCCTAATTACACAGACAGCATGAAAATGTGACTCAACCTGTAAGCAAAAAGTAAAAAGTTTTAGATATATGTAAGAGCAAGTAAACAAGTGTGTATTACTTTGATTATGTTCTCAAAAAGATGCAAAACAATGTGTTCTTTTTGTATATGTGCTTGAGAGAGGGAGAGAGAAAGTAGGTGTACTATAATCATTCACCCATCTCTGTTTCTTGCATCACAACAAATAACAATACAAGACCTAACACGAAGCAAGGACTTGTGAAGTCACTGCTATTGAGTTTCCTGGAAGACATACTCTCTTTTTGACAAGGGAGGCGCCTTGGAATTTAAATGGTGTAGACACAAGTCAGACTAATTGTATGCACTTTTTATTATATGTTTTCCAGTTTCTTTATTGCCTGTATAATGTCCTTGTCTATTTCAATGGGAATGTGATATCAAGAAAGTTGCAGCTTGGAATTCTCCTTTATTTCCAAAACAGAATGACAGTTTTCTTCCTTTCGTCATCACCATTGAAGAACCAACAAACTATCTTCTGTTTAATGTCAAAAAAGGGAAAACGAAGGCAGACAGGATAATTGTTATATAATTCTGTGAAACCATCTGCATTGCAATCCATTGTCTTTCCCAACCCAAATTTACTTGAATCAACTCTAACTACAAAAAACAATGTGAAAAATTTTGAGAAATAAACAAAACTAGTCATTCCTTCATGTCAATTTCAGCAACTTCAAGACATTCTCATACACAATAAATGTTATTGAAGCAGCAGGAACATTTTTCAGAAGTTTGATATGATTCCCTTGAAATCCCTCAAATGTGAAAGCCCCAACAGAAAACAATATAAGAATGAGAGTAAATGAAAGTAAAAAAGGTATAAGAATGGAAGAAAATGAAAGTAAAAAAGATATTTACCATCAAAGTTTGCCATTTAGCAATTTTGGCACGAGAGAGAGAGCATTTCAACTCTTTTAGTATTAATAAGAAAATTAATCTGATTTTAATAGTCTGGATTGGAATACTACTAGATGCTTCAGTACTTAGGCCTATTTTACACTTTACCTACGTCCAATTATCATAATTTCTGTTTTTTCACTTAAGAAAAAATCTGGGTGAACATAATTATCTACGCCTAATACAGATCTGTTACTCCTAACAGACTATATGGCATCAAGCATGTGAAGCACTTGAGAAAGAACCACGTCCAATAAAAATTTTCTCCTTGTTTTTAACAAATGATGACCATGTTTAGAACTGAATTTATTTCCACTGAGCACCAAAGAACTTTTACCTCAATGGAACCTCTTCCCTAGTATCAAAGGGAGGTCACTAGTTGAAAACCCACAATGTGGGTTTGTCTAGCAATGGCTAAAAAAAAGAGGTTATGCTCACCGCACAGTTTCCTTCACAGCATGCCAGCTATCTATATATTTTGGAACTCCATCTGTACTTGGTCGTTGCAGCAGAAGAAGGAAAAAGAATCCCAGATTCAGGTAAATAATAAGGAAGGCAATTTAGCAAGTGATTCTATAGCTTGAAGGAATGACCATCTACCCTCCAAAAACAAATGGAAATGTTAAGGAAGAATATAATTGTCTCCCAGCCTGTATGGGTTATAATAACTTGGCCTGTCTTTTTGGAAGATTGAAATAGTATGAAAATAGGACATCTCCTTGGTAAAGGTATATCTCCATCAAATGGTTTCAAGTTTGAAATCTGTTGCGTATTGTAGGAAGGCTTTCACCACCTGCACCCCCTCTTTTCCACCCTCAAAACCGCTTGTTGTGTAACTCATTTAATAGTTTGACCGACTCAAAAGAGAGAGAGGAAATAGGTTATAACAATAGTTATACCTGCAACCGAGCTCGAACAACCTGAAAAAAGGGGATATGAATCACCCAACTGCATTAGATTTTATACTCAACTAACAGATTATCAACCAAATGATTGCTTACACACCTAAATGAGAAATGGCTACCTGAAAAGGGTATGTCAAAATAATGACAGCAACTTTAGATGACAACCAAGCACTGCATAATCAGGTGAATTCTGTGCAAAAAGTGGATGTTACTGGTCATTAATGTTAGAAGTCAGATACAGCGAAGGAAAAAAGAAAAGAAATTGTTTTTCTCATGAAGCAACGAAACAGAGTTAAAGTCCATGCCTACATTGGAGAGTAAACAACAGAAAGCAATCAGTATAATCAACCCCATTATAATTGATGATTCAAGTCACAGAAGGTTCTGTCCCCCTTTTTTAACTAAATATACTCACATGGACAGTGCCAACAAAGCTTGAAAGCTTTGAAGAAAATAATTTTCTCAACAAAGGTTGGTTAAATTGATAAAGTTTCTTTTTTTTTTTTTTTTTTTTTTTTTTGCCATCTTATTTTACAATAGAAAATAACAACTTTAGAAAGTTAACCAGAAGAAGCCTTAGAGTTAACATTGAGCTATGGAACATAAAACATGAAGTGACAAACACAAAACAAATTCCCCAGTCAGCCAAAGGAAGGATTATTTAGTATTTAGTGATTGTACAGTATTTTGATGTCATTTGTGGAGCATTACCAAAATTAAAATGAATATCAACTGGAATACATACCAACAGATCAATATCAGAACCTTTATTATTCCTTCTGTTTTCTTTAGACTTGTAATCAACAATAACTTTTCGAGTTCCTCATATGCTGTGAACTGAATAGCACCATGAGAAACCAGCTGGGGCAAAAAAAAAAACCAAAAAAAAAATACAACTCATGAAAAATGAACATATAAAGAAGTTGCAATATCATTCAACATGGCTTATGTAGATATCATCTGAACATTCATGCATATCCGTGTTATGTCTCCAGAATCACTTTTCTCAACTCTGCTGACTGCAGTTTTCTCCCATGATATATGCACATGTTTGTTTGTTTTTGCGCATTTCTTTCAGTTGTAAAAACATTAACAATTTAGATCAGTGCTAATTTACAAAAAAAATTTGCTCTTCTTTTTGGTAAATAAATATAAGTTGCCTCTAAATTAACTTTTTAAAAAAATCCAGAACTGCATGATAAATCACAATGATGGATGAGAGGTTTCTCCATGCGTGCAATAAATAATGAGAATAATCAGCCATAGCTAGATTTCAAAAACAAACATAGTTAAGACTGAAAATGGTTGGAAAGATTCATATCATAAAGCAACATAATGGAGAAACATCCCTTTACTGAAAACCATCAATTCAATTAGAAAACCATGAAGCTGTATGCATTAAAGTACAATATAAAAGAAAAGGCAAGGAATAATAAGAAAAAATAGGAAAGATAAACTTCTATAACTAACCAGGAATAGACCAGGAACAATCTCTTTATAAAGTGCCCTCTGTCCTTCCTCTCTCATTATGGTTTTTAAGGCATCTGAAATTTAATTAGACAAAAGAAAATTGCATAGGCAATAAGCAACAAACAAGAATTATTAATAGAAGTACCTATAACAAAAGTTTGTCTAAAGAATTGGCAAGATTATCTGAATCCCATGTATGACTGAAGTTTATATTAATAAAATAGGCCTCCTATCTCAACTAATAAGTTTAGCAAACACAAAAGAATGGGCAAGAAAACAAAAGTCTCCATCCAAAAGAATGTAAATTCGTGCACATAGTTCATGCAGTCAATCATGTCAAAGGGACTACAGTATCCTCTAAATGCCTGACAACAGATCTAAAGAAAAAAAAAATGTAGGACCACTTTTGCAGCATTAGACCCAATAGTGCCAAAATCGATCTTATGGAAAGGGCCATCTTTTAAAATCAACGAACAACCATGAAGATTAATGTTTGGGTTATGACATAAATAATGAAATTTAATTACTATTAATATTTTTTGAGTCAAAGTTGATACAACTCACTAGGAAAAGGATATCTCAGAAAGCATATTAATATCAAGTTAGTGTAAGATGAAGAGCAGACCATAAAGCCCAGAATATGGTTGAGTTTGATCCAGAGGATTCTGAAGCTGCAGCCTTGTCTTTACGAGCCAAATAGGAACTATGTGTAAATTCATACACATAGTTCATGCAGTCAGTCATGTCAAAGGAGCTACACTATCCTCTAAATGCCTGACAACAGATCTAAGGAAAAAAAATATATAGGACCACTTTTGCAGCATTAGACCCAATAATGCCAACATTGATCTTAAGGAAAGGGCCATCTTTTAAAATCAACGAACAACCATGATGACTATTGTTTGGATTATGACATAAATAATGAAATTTAATTACTATTAATATTTTGAGTCAAAGTTGATATAACTCACTAGGAAAAGGATATCTCAGAAAGCATATTAATAGCAAGTTAGTGTAAGATGAAGAGCAGACCATTAAGCCCAGAATATGGTTGAGTTTGATGCAGAGGATTCTGAAGCTGCAACCTTGTCTTTACGAGCCAAATAGGATTTGTACAGAAATAAACCTGGAAAAGATACAAGATACCAAGTATTGATAGGTGTAACTCTCTTGTTCTCCAAAGAAATGAAAAGAGGCAATCTATCTTCTACAAGCAGCTGAATTCCAGTGAGGAAAGAATATCTTTAAATATCTACTTCCCATATGCACTTATCCATGAAAGAAGTACAAATGCTTAAACGGCAGAGCATTTTTTCCCATGCACTGTTAACACTCATTTAACAGACTTAACATTCAAATAAAAAAAAATTGTTGCATACCAGTAAAGACCAGTCTTCTGCTTTATCCTATTAGTTTTCTGGTACGTGTTGTATATTTACCATCAACTATAAGTCAATCTTAAAGGGTTTCTCTTGTTCTTGTTTTCTTATGTCCTGAGTCCTGACTATCACCAATAACTAATTTTCTTTTGCAGTATCTTTGGTCATAAATCTTTTTGTGTTGATATGGAGTCTTTACACTGTGTGTTTCTCCCCATAAATATCATCATCGAAAGTTCAAATACTCACTAAACCTCCAGCTTCTGCAGCAGATGCAAGATGAAGACCAAGGCTCAACTTCTCATCCCTGTTCTTAGAATACCTTTGTTTAGCTCTTCCATAGCTACAAACAGAAAAATAAATAAAATATCTGGAAGTTAATAATGAATATAACAACACAATCAATCCATTTCATAGGATGTGATTGGACCTGATATCATCACTAAAGTTGACACGCTAAACCATCAACACCACTGGATGATGTTTATATGTCCAAAAAAATCATGAATGCTAAATTAAGAACTGATGAATAATCATGAATCAAGAGCAGGTTGCTCAACAACTGTAAACAAAAGAGCTGAAAAGCAACCAGAAAAACATGCATTCTGATAAGAATGTTTTACCATTTACCAAGGTTGCCTTGTAAAGAAGATGAGACAAATAACACATCATTAATAAGAACTCAAATGTAGGTAAGATTTGTAAGTTTTAATATTTCAAACAAAAAAGGCAGCAATTCTGGGTTGAAAGAATATGCATCAGGTAAGCCGATTGCAAAATATATAAATAACCAAAAACCTGACAAAGAGGAAGAAATGATTCACCCCCCAATCCAAAAACAGAAGAAAAATAAATTAAATATACCTCATTTCAATATCAGAAATCATTTTAAAACCAAATAAGACATGGTCTTAGCTAGTAAAACAGACAGAAAATAACATGGGCAATAGCTCTGCTCGATGAACACAACTATCAAAATTGACACAAGAAAAAATATGAACCCCATGAAACTTTTGAACCAAGAACTGAAGGAAGAAAGCCCACATAAAGCCCTTTCAAACCCTGCAACAAAAGGAAAGATGGTTGTTCCACAATATTGGTCAGACAAGAACAATAACAGTAAGTTTTCCATGCCAAAGATAGTCTTAGCATTTACATTAACAGCAGGTATAGGATAAGCATTACAGTCCCATCCAGTATAAAACAGCAAACATTTCCCATCAACGACAGTGAAACCGAACTTATATGCGACCCCCAAGAATCCTCTCTGTAAAAAGGTCATTTCTTGAACCAGATTGTAAATCCTCTATTCCTCTTCTACTTGGCATGGAAAATGTCCCAAGTAGCTCCTAAATATGGATAATCCTCAAATAGCAAGTAACCTAGGATACTAGCTCACAAAAAAGTGATCCATAATCCATATAGCTCTATTTCTCACGGATAAATTCTATTCCAATATCAATGATCAATAAAAGGAAAAGTGAAATAATAAGCGTTAATTTGATTTAAAGATCTCTGGAATTACTTGAGAGTTAAGATGGTGTTTTCAATATTCAATCATTATTGATATTTAATTCACTCAGTTCCTTAGTCCCCATTTCATTTGTAGAAAAATAATAAAAGCATATATAAGTTTACCAGTTCCATTGCACGCTCCACATTGTTTTCGAATAACCAAATGCCCGGAAACGAGCATGGTGATGCTAAATAACAGGTCAAGAAAAACTCTCAGCCCGAACTTCACACATGAAAGTGACATTAAAATATCTACACGTACATATATAAGTTGCATCCAGACCCCTCGGATCCCTCAGGCTATCAATAACTAACCTCATTCTAGATTTGTGAGCCCAATTTATTATGTAAGCTTATCAGGGTGCTAAATTAGCCATATCAATTACATATGATAGACAAATAACATAAATAAATAAGCAATTAACAGCATAAAACATTGATACTTCAACCTCACTGACTAAGCAATTTCCCCCTAGTAAACCTCAGTTAACAAGAAGGGGACAAAACACACTTGCCTACCAGGCTATCGATTTGAGTTATGTTTTTACATAATGTGCCAATACATAAGTTTCATTCCTCATCACTGTTTATATACAAACCAGTTGCAAGTTCGTCTGCATTAGAAACTTGTCTCACACGAGCATACAGATAGCCTATGAGCTTTTCTAAATATATAATCCAGTGGTAATTGTATACTGGAAACTCTTCCAATTCATCCTGCTACTATAACTTTTTTTTTCCTTCTTGTCTTAGGGTTGAACATTCCATAAAATTGGTTCCGGTTAATGAATGATGAAATGCTCTTTATACATAATATACCCAGGAACACATTTACTATGGAAAATATTGACATTCAGCTTATTAATAAAATCAGACATTTAATCATAAATCAATTCTCAATTCATTCATATCACTGATTGATTTTGCTTATAAATTATAAGATTTTCTACTTCTAACAATATTATTCTCTAAAATGTTGTAATCTTGCTTTTAAAGATTTACAAATGTTAGTCTTCTTAATTACTCGGAATGTCATAACTGTTATATAAAAATTCCTTATATAAGGCCATGGCATACAGAGATCCGAAGTATTATGATTTCAAAGAAGAAGGTTTATGTGAGCTAGACTTAGCATGGAGGAAGGCTCCAACTATTTCAACCAAAACTACATTATCACAATTTCATTGAGAATTGAAAGACACGCAACTCACCATGATGCCATTAATAGACAAGAGGCTCAAAAACATATTATTACAAAAAAGAAGATTTTAAAGGATATAAACTTAAGATGTTATTGCTTGTTACTTTCTAGTTGTTCCTTTTTTTAATTGCAGCCATGAGGTATCACGGGCCAATTTTTGCCTATCCTGCCAAGTCCATCTACCTCATGGCATAATCCCTACTAGTTTCACAAAAAGATCTTATGCAGATAGCACAGTATTTGATAGAGGCCATAACCCTAACCCAAACAACTTGACCCTTTTGACCCCAAAAAGGAAGATGAAGGTGTGATCTTGACTATCTTGAAATACATCAGTATTGCAAACCAAGTTAAACAATAACACAAACTTTTCTTCGTAATCTTATCCATATTACTTTGGAAACATAATAGACTGAAAATAATCAATTTCTACATATTCCTAAGAAATTTTCTGTCACTAAGTGAAACTATTAAGCACAGAAAATGAAGTCAACAAAAGGCCATATATATATATATATATATGAGAAACAACAGCTAAGGCTAACCTCGGAGCGAGCAATGACTAAACAGCATGGGCAGTATTCTTGTAGGTTGGAAGATTAGAGAGTCGGTCATCGTTAACTATTGAATCACTTACACAAAATTAAGCACAAAAAGGAAGGGTCAAAATCGAAAATTGAACATATAAAGAAAATAACAAAAAAATGACCATGAAACCTTGTACGGACGACATCAAGAGGATGAGTAGCTGCAACGGTGGCGAAGCCTGCTACGGCGCCAGCCGTGGCGTTCTCCTGTTGCCACTTTGACTGTGAGCTGGGCTGTGATTGAGCCGCTGACGTTTATACTACTCCCGAGTTGATTAGCAGAAACTAGAAATATTGTTTGTTCATTTGACTGTTTGAAGAAAACTAAGCTAAATCTTCAGTGAAAATGCTACAGTGCCAATGCCACTGTGGGCGCGAAGACAACGCAATTCTTTGCCCGGCAAACGGCGATATGCTGCTCTGTCCCTGCACGACACCTTGCGAAACGTTGTCGTTGTTATTCCTTTGACTACTTCGTCTCGTGCCATTTCAAATAAATATACAAATATAAAATAATAAAATTTATAAAAATACAAATTATATTCTAATAAAAATATAAAATTTAATTTTCTTTAATCTAATGAATTTTATTAACAATAAAATATTACCACTTATAATAAAGTTTTAAGAAAATATAAAATAAAAATAAATTATTTAAAATTAATAAATAAAATATAAATAAAAAATTAAAATGTTTTTTATTCAATAAAAACTTACCACGTGAAACCAATGTCTTAGAAAATATAAAATTAAAAATTTAAATATATTTTTAGATTAAAAAATTTTATATATATACTAATTGAAAAAGTTTTGACCATTTAAAATTATTAAATTTTTAATCTAATCATTATAAATATTATAGAAAAATATACTAAAGATCGATTATTAATATGTATGTCCCTTGCACCATATTTGGAGTGGGCTATGCTTGTGATTTAATTGGAAGTCCAAATAATTAAACTTTTTTTTACAAGTACAAAGAATTTCACAATATTTGAGAGGATTCCTCGGTGTTTTAAAATAACAAAAGAAAATTCTTAAATATTTTAAAAAAATTCGTTATTGTTTTCTAATAAATGGGGACGTGCCCATAAGATTGTGAATATCGTACCTCAATTTTAATGATGTGATGCTCCTAGAATATTGATAGATATAAGACAATTGAAAACCTATAAAACTTAATTCAGTCATTATAATTCTTGTAACAGTATCATTATGCAATCTTCAACTACCCATGGAGTAATTAACATATGAGATCATCTCAATCTATCATCATATTAATAATTCAATTTATTCATTGTGGATCAATAAACCCCTCCGAGTCATCATACACAATGAAGCCACTAGTGCCAAAATAATCATTTAATCAATGTTTACAATTATCTAATTCTTTGGGACAGCTAAGATGAAAATAACAATACAACTACTAATATCCCAAAAATATATATAATTAAGTTTCTTGTGAAGAAAAGTCAAGAAAAGTCAAGAAACTTGATACTTGCCCTGAGAATTTTCAACTCTAGTACTTGAAAAATATAATTGAAGAGAAATTTATCTTCAACTCAATTAATTATGAACACGATAACACTTGACAATTCACAATGAAATATGGATACAATTAATATTAGTAATGTTCCTACAAAGAATGACACAAACAATAACCAAAACAAAAATGACGGAATATTAGTCACAATAAATAGTAATGGGATTGTACCCACTCTCTCCATATTAGTCAATATATATACAACAGGTTGAGTATACGTCTATAGTAAATAGTCATTTCTAGGTAGGACACTAATAATCATACTCTATCAGTTGAATCACCGATATACACAGTTTAATGATTTGTCCCTTATTAACAAAGCATTTTGCTACAATGTAGTCTAAGGTTCGTCAATATTAGGTTTGTATAATAGTAATGAACAAGCCCAAATGGCCTTTTGATATCAATGAACTTTAATGTCATATAATACAATATAACAATGAGATTGGTTCAAAGAGACAATAACCAAACTAATTAACAATAAAATAATAGGTTCATAATTGAGGAAATAATAGTTTAAATGAGATTTACAATTATTGAATACAATAATACAAATATAAATGAATTCATATATGGCAATAGATGGTAAGCAAACTTGAATATGGAGGCTTACCATGCATTATCATAGTTCATAACTCACCTTAAATGCAATACCCTTTCAGTATAGCTCAAATCATTTTAAGTTTTACACAATCATTTAGAATCCTTGACTCATCTTGCCAATATATAGATTCAACATATCATAAAATTAGGGTTTTCTTATCCAAGAAGATATAAATTAAATCCTTATGGTTCTAGACTCTCTATAGTCCATTTAGATGTTTTTTCACTTCAATTTAACCATTCATTGAAAAAACGAGGAAGATATAGAGTAAAGTTACTACTCATTATATTACTCACTTAATAGTCATAAATACTCTTACCTTCCTATCTAACCCTAATTACTAATCATAAATGTTCATAATCTTACCCATAACTCATTAATACTTTTATAACCATTAATGGACTCAATCTATGCATATAAAAGAGTTTGAGGAAATACCTTATCTCCCACAACTTAAGATTTCTAGAGAAGTTAAACCCTAGGATGAACTTGTGGCTATTTAGAGTAGTTTTCTTTGAGATTTAAGCAATATTTCAGTGGTTTGAAATGCATGAAAAGAGATAAATGAATTACGGTTCAGAATGTTCAAGAAAGAAGAAGAAAGAGGGAAAGATTTTAAGGTGTCGAATGAAAGGAAATTAGCTATCTTTTTATGATTCTCGACAAGTAACACTCTTTAACTTATTGGTAATGCTCGTTACTTGTTCTTTTAGTACAGTATAAGTAAACAATAATTAAATTTCAAGATTTAGCAAATTTTGGATAAAGAGTAATTTAACACTCATTACCATAAGGTAACGGTCGTTACTGTTCCTTTAATGCATGTTACTCAAGTATTAACACTAGTTACACTCAAAAAAAAATTTGGGAATTCAGATAAAAAGAAATTTCATGCCCATTACCATATGAGTAACAAATGTTACCACCTTTCAAGTTCATTCCTAAGAGACCTAACCACTTAAACTCAATCCTATAGCCTCAAACATCATTCTAGCATTCGAATCAATCATTTCTAAGGATCAAACATCATTTGAATTAGACAAATCAAATCATAATGCACAATTCATCTCATAATACACAATTCATCCCTTATTTATATAATACAACTCAAATACTTCTATTAATACAATAAAAATATCACTAGGAATTCATTAAATAGGTTGGGGTATTACAGTGAAGCAAGTCGAACAACTTTCAAAATAATTTCTCAGTTGATTTGAGAAAATGTAGAGTTAAATAATTAATGGAGTTAGTGGGATAAAACATCTATTAGACAAATACCTCATAGAGCTATAAGCAGAAGTATAAACAATAAAAGACAACTATCTCTCTCACACACAATCACTCTCATAGGAGAAATACAACATCTGTAAACTCTCTAGCTTTCATATTCTCATACTTTTAATATGTAAAAGCTCTTTGTAATCAAAATTCGCTCAAGAAATATAATGACTTTTAATAACTTTTAATAATTACTATGGCACTTTGTGTAACCAAATTTTTTAAGTGGAGCTTAAAATACAAAAATTATTTACGTCTCTTTTAGCTCTACAATTATCTGATTAGAGATCAAAAGTATATTAATTCAAGATTCAAGTGCCTCACAAGTGATATATTTACAAAATCTAATATCCAAAAAGGCCAAAAAGTGTTGGGAGTGAAAATTTATAATTTTCACACTAATAGGTATAATTATTTTAATCCACTATCATAGGTCACATGCTTTATAATTAATATTAAATGAAAATTATTACATTAATTTTGTTTATCATATAAAGGAAGTCAAATAACCTCACAATTCACAAAGCATCCAATTCTAATTCCTCTTTCAACTAAATACTAGAAAAAAATATTTTTTTTTTTAATTTCAAATATGACATTTCTAAGCACTCGATTCCACTTCTTAAATATAAACCAAACAAAATTTTTACACATTTTAAATAAAATATTATGTTTAAAGGATATTAGTGTCTGATAAATTTAAAAAGTAAGTGTTGAATAATATGATTGATATAATTTTTAAATTATAAGAATATTTAAAAAATTTATTAGTGTAAATTTTAAGTTATTACATTATGTAATTTTTAATTTAATTTTCTTAACTTTAACATTTAGGTTTTTTTAGGAGTTTTTTTGCGTAAAAAAAAAAAAAAGATAATTTTTAATCTATGGGATAGGAAAAGAAAAGACAAGAAAAGAAATGATTAATAAATATTTATTCTTTGAAAATTTAAGCGATAAGAAATAATATTAGTTATTAAAAGTAAAATAATATCATTTAAAAGTTATTTTTAGTATTAAATAAGAAAAATCTTTTATTATCTCAATTTTAAAGGGAAATGAATTATAAGTTTAAGGGAATAACTAATCCTTTAATATCATTTCTTATCTAAAATAATTAAAATATCAAATATGGGATAACTCTTATTTCAAAGAGAACCTTAACTTAATTGTTAACAAGATATTTTGTGAGAACTACATTTGCCAATTTTAAAATAATAGGGTACTAAATATAAAATAGGGTAAATCTCAACCTCAAAAAGAGCATTAACTTAATTGTTAAAATAATATTTTGTGAGAACTATATTTGCTAATTTTAAAATAGTAGGGGACTAAAATATAAAATAGGATAAATCTCAAAAAGATTTTAATAATTTATCCTATATTTTCATAACCAAATCAGATTGATCCGTTGGATTGGGTTAATCGAGAATCGATCCTATTTTTTATCCAATTCAAGTCTCGTTCAATTTAAGTACCGAAATAAATAAAAATTTAGTTGTTGGCACTAAGTCTCAAAACTATGACATCTTGAATAGATATGAAGCTACTAACCATTTAATCCAAATGTCAACTATTAATAATTTTCTCCTCAAAATAGTTTAATATTATTAAAAAATATTTCTAAAATAAATAAATAATAAATTTTAAGTATATGGTAAAATAAATTTAATTTTTAAAATAAATATATAGTAATTTTTAAATATATTATAAAATAAATTTAAGTTTTTTACACTAAAAAATAAATTTTTTTATTTTTATTTACGCAAAAAATTTATTATTTTTTTTATTCTATTACTATTTTAAATTCTAAAATTTTGTTTATATATATTCTATTAAATTGCTCATAAAATTTTATTTTATACATATAAAATATTATATAATATTAATTTAATTATTTTCGATTCAATTTCAATTTAATTCTAATTGAATCTCTGATTCTTGACCTTTTGTCTTTACTGGTTCGATGGCCGGTTCGAGTTTGAAACATAGAATTTATCCAAATAATTTATTATAGTCTTTACAGAAAACTACAATTTGTTTTATTATTTTTCTTTTTAATTACCTTTATTTAAAAAAAAAAAAAAGTACTTGAAAGGAAAAAAATAAGAAAAATTTTGAGAGAGAAAAATCATAGAATTTTGAAAGAAAAGAGTGTTAAGATAAAATCTCTATTTTTTCATAAGGCTTCGGAGCTAGAGTTTAATGCATATATAATTCATACTTTTTTCCCCTAGATAGAATTTCTATTTACACTAGAATATAGTATCCAAGACATTTACAATTATAAAAAATCAACAAATTCCCACCACATATCAAAATGGGACCTTAAAGTCTCGAGGCTCATACTCTACCATCCGAGCTATGGTGTTAATCACTAGAATTCACATAAATAAGGAATATAAAAAGGAAATATTTAATATCGTTTTGTTGATCTGCTGAAATGCATTCTAGTCAAAATTTCAGAAAAATTGTATGGTCTCTAAATGCATCTATGAATTCTAGAAAAATATACAAAATATACCTACTCAAATGCTAGGAGTCTACCTGCTTTAGGTAACAGAAAATTGAAGCTTATGATCCAAGATAAACTTGCATCTAGCTAATAATTTGTTGCTTGAAATCTTGGATGAAACTGCATCTTCCTAATTACCATAATTAAATTATTATTTCAAGATTACACAACTGTTTGCCAAAATCAGGAAATAGAACATGCACTAATAAATCACATATTCTCGTTATTCATTTACAAATCTCTCATATTCAATATTATTCATACATTCTCATCAACTAGCTCATAATATAATAATTATCACATTCACATTGCCAGTTTTAAGCTTTGGTTTGCAACACATATATAAGTAATTTTTATCTCATTATGGATTATTATTTATTACATATCATTCACATGGATATGCTACTCTAATCCTGTAACCTTGAAATATCTAGAATCTCCAAATGAATGATCTTTACATAGATATGATGAGTTTCAATTTGAAGAAGATAGAAACCCTTGGAACCGCTTCTATCTATTTTGGTCCTGAAAAATGTTAAACCACAAATGAATGAGTATAAAACTCAGTGAATAATAAATATATCACCATACTTATGAGGCTAGGTAATTCAATGTTAATTCACATGGATAGTCTTTAGTTCAAATTGTAACAATAAAAGAGGCAATGAATATGGTAATAAACAAATAATATCAATAAGAATTACAATGTACAAATAGGAAGTCTTTTTCAAAACATTAAATAACTCGTAAAACAATTAATAAATTCATCATGTATAGATAAAAATAAAAAATTAGGTCATGCCACATATAATTTTATATATAGAGTAGAGACCATTTTTAGGCATAATTTTTTCACATAATATATAAGGTTGATCAAATCTTATGGCTATGATCATTTCACCTTTCCTAACTAGTTACTCACCTTTGCCTTCAGAATCTCAAAATTAAAACCTTAGCTCATTTGCTCAAAGTAAGCCTACATGAGGACTTTTATCAATTCCACTACATCCATTATCTATTTTGGAAGCTATAAATTTATTATACTTATTTTAGAACTTATATAACTCATATTTTTATAAATTAGACCCTAATTAAATTAATTCCCTTCTAACCTTAATTTTAGGGTTTACAACTTTGAAATCCTAACTCATAATTCATAAATATTCATTTGTTTAGTTCAATATCTCAAAATTACTAAATTTTCTATATATAGAACTCATAAAAACTAGATTTAAAATAAGGTTCAGAATTTATCTCAACTAAAGTGTTAACAACACATAATCTTCATCTATCATATTTTTTCACTTCTAATCTTCACTCTAAAACTTGTTATTACCCTCTAAATGCTTGATTTGGTTAGAAAAGGGACCTTAAATTCATAGGTGTAGATTCTTTATTTGATAAGTGATGAAAATAAAGGAAGAAGATGAATGAAATGTAAAGAAATGGAGGATAAAGTGTTCGGTCACAATGAAGGAGAAAATAGAGATGTTTCTAAATATTTCTAGGATTTAGATATATTAATATTGTGGGTCCCATCTTTAATGATGGTGATTTCCACCATGGGTTCCACTCTTAATGATGATGAGTCCTACCCTAGGTCCCACCCTCTACTAATTATGTACAATTCTAATTTTACCCCTAATTACATTACCTTATTCTTATTATGTTCTATTTAGTTTTTATATCAATTTACTAGTCATTCTAGTTCACTTTTCAATCATACTAACATTGCTACATTTATTTCACTTCTATTTTATTAGGATTGACATTTATTTTAGGGTATTCTAGACTTATTTTAGGAATTTATCTCTTATAATCTAATAATTAAGTTAATTCCTATATTTTTCATATACTTAGGCATTTAGACTAGTCCTAGGGTACTTCTAGGGTGTTACAATTCCTTTATCAATCTCAACCCAAATAGGAGAGTCTATTGATGTGCATCACATATATCTTTCATGTATGGTAGAGGTTGAGGATAGGAATTTACTAGTTGAATTGATTGAGTTACCAATGCTAGATCTTGATGTTATCCTTGGAATGAATTGGTTATCCCCTCATCGAGCTTATGTAGATTATTATGGGAAGAGTGTTATCTTTAAGCCAGAAGGAGATGAGGAGTTTAGATTTATTAGAGGCCAAAGTGAGATTCCTACAAGCCTCATAACGACTATAAGAGCAAGGAGGATTCTAAGGAAAGAATGTCAAAGGTACTTGGCTCATATGAGGGATACTCAAGTTGATGTTAGTGATATTCAATAGATTTCTATTATGAGGGAGTACCCGAATGTATTTTCAGAGGAGTTGCCTGGATTTCCCCTAGAAAGAGAGATTCGGTTTAATATTGAACTTCTTCCAGGAATAAATCCTATATCCATCTCTCATAATCGCATTACACCTATGAGGGAGTTGAAATTGCAAGTACAAAAGTTGTTAGATAAGGGATTTATTAGGCCAAGCAGTTCACTTTGAGATGCTCTAATTCTTTTTGTTAAGAAAAAGGATGATTCCATATAGTTGTGTATAGACTATCGGCAGTTGAATAAAGTGACCATTAAGAATACATATCCTCTTCCAAGGATAAATGATCGCTTTGACCAGTTGCAAGGGGCAAGTTACTTTTTCTAAGATTGACACCAGTTGAAAATCAAGAATGACGATGTGTCCAAAACAGCTTTCCAGATGAGATATGGGCATCATGAATTTTTTATACTTTCTTTTGGTTTGACTAATGCCCCAACGAATTTTATGGATTTGATGAGTCGAGTATTCATCTTGGACAAGTTTGCCATAGTCTTCATATATAATATACTTATGTATTCAAAGAGTTAAGAAGAACACGAATAGTATTTAAGGCTTTTATTGTAAATGTTAAGGGAATATTAATTGTACGCCAACTTTATAAGTGTGAATTTTGGCTTGATAATGTATGTTTGTTAGGACACATTGTGAGTAAAGATGGCATCCAAGTTGATCCTGTAACACCTCGGTTAAAACCGTAGTGGTAGAGGTTAGGCATTAGACCGAGTTAAGGGGAGATTATATGCTATTGCATGTTAACGTGTTATTTAAAGTGATAAATGTGATTTTGATACTCATATGTTGATAAAATTCATGATGCATGTTTATGTGACTCAATGTGCTATTGGTTGTGCCTTGAAACCCCGAATTGAGAAATTCTCGATCCAGGGGTATTTTTGTCATTTTGTATTTTTGTGATCCGTGAAATATGTGAATTTTATAAAATCGATATTTCTATGATTTAAATTATTTATTTTTGATAAAAAGTGAATTTTTGAATTTTTAACGTGAAAATTTTTCTATTTGGGTTAAAAGTTGACTGAAATAGTGACTTTGACTTTTACGGTCAAAATTTTATTTTTCTTCGAGACGATTTTATTTAATTATATATATGAGATGAAAATTTATTATTTTATTGTTTGATAAACAATTAATTCATAGTAGATAATCTTTGGAGGGAAATTAAAGTGGGATTTCAAAATTTAGGTTGAAATGTTGACCATGATGTCATCCTCCACTAAGGAGTTATATATATATATATATATTTATGTTAAATTTGAAAAAAAAATTATTCCTCCCTTTGTTGCCTTAGGGGGAGCCGGCTATTCTAAAAAAAAAAGGTGGGGGGGATATATATATATATATATATATATATATATACTCATAGGAGCTAAATTTTTT
>CANXYC010438801.1:0-10967 GCA_948193065.1 Aleurites moluccanus | reverse complement strand
CGATCTTTGAACATCATAGTATTATCATTTAGTAATTCGGCAATATCAAATATATGAGAATTATATGGATGAACAATTTAAGAATGCTCGGTCATATTATTTCAAAGAAACGATAACCAAATGAAATGTTAATACTTACCTCTTACACAAATTTCTCTTGAATTTTCTATAACAAATTGCTCAACTCCAAACTCCTCAATTACTTTGATTTTCTCCTCCTAAGAAATTTCTCCAAATATTCAAAATTAGGGTTTGTCTTACTCAATAATATTCAATATGATTTCTGAATATTTAATCATCTTAGAGTTTCTATTCTTAATTCCCATCCTCAATTTAATTTATCTCTTAAGGAAAAATCTCCATTTAATTTGAATTTACTGTTCATGTTATTATTCATGATAGTCCAAAATTCTAATTTCTCCTACATTAATTACCATTAATAACTTCAAATTGCTTTCAATAAATTTTATACACCCAATATTAATTATTCCAACCAACAGACTTAAATAAATCTAAAGAAAATAACTTTGGAAGAAAATTTACCTTATTTCTCTAACACTGAAATTCCTGAGATTTCTTGCTTAAATCTAATAATTTCTGCCTTAAAATAGGATAATCTAGAGGTCTAATGCATTAATTTGAATATTAATGCCTTAGAAAATAAAATGGAACTGATATGAGAAAAGACTGAAAAAAATAGTGAAGAAAGAAAAAAGAAAAAATTGTGGAAAAACGCTACTGGATGCTGGGGTTAAATATAGCACTGCCCCCAAAAATCTCGCTCGCCAACTCGCCTCGGCAATGCTACCTTGCATAAGCCAGCTCGCCATTCTCAGCTTGCACTTTCCAGCTCGCCAATCTGATCCGGCAATGCCACTTCGCATAAGCCACTCTGCAAATCCCACTTCGCATATCCAATTTGCAAGTGCCACCTCGCATATGCTGCTTCGCCAAACTCTCCTTTCGAACTGCCACTTCGCACATTCCCTCTTCGCATAATGCCTCTTCGCCTTATCCTCTTCGCCAAATCCTCTTCGCACATGCCACCTCGCATATGCCTTTTCGCCAATTGCCACTTTGGCAATCACACCTCGCCACTTCGCTAGCTTGCATTGCCAGCTCGCAAAATGCCACCTCGCATTTTGCCGACTCACCATAACCAGATCCTACTAAGCTAAAACTCTTCCTCGGCAACTTATACTTAACCAGCTCGCAAAAGAGCTACAAACATCCAAACTTTCTGATTCTTTTTGCCACTTAAAATAAACATATAGAGGCTCAATATATCAAAAATTCAAATCACAAGAGCAACTACACAGACCATGGTGACTCTCTAAATAATATCCTGACTTACTGCCCATAATCCATCCGAATAGGTCTGATAATTTTCATTCTCCACCGAGATATACTTATCCAAAATTCCTGAAATTTTACAGAAAATAACACAACACATAAAGAAACATTTTTCATGTTTACACCATTGGCTCAATCTACCTCAGTCATTCCCAGAAAATTCAAACAAACACAGATTTCCTGCAGATATATTAAACCAGACCAGTCATGCTCAAAGGAACATAACTCATCACACACAAAGAATTTTGCCGAGCCATTTTACAGAATTATAAATGAGACATAGATTCACAACTTTTATATTTTACACTTTACCAAATTATTTCTTTAAAATCATGCAATCAACCTCACGAAATCCTGCAACTGCAACCAGAAATTCTGGATTTCTTAAACATTCATATTTGAAATTAATTAATTTTTCAAACATACAATTAATAAAAATACAACAAACTGGCAGATATTACATAAACCAATGTCAAATTCAATATTTTTACATAATTCCCATCCAAATAATTTCTATAATAACTCCAACATAATAGAACAAATTTACTTTTATTTTTCATTCAATAAAAATACAGTTATTAATTATTAACTGTCTAAATATTTCAATACTAGTATAAATACCCAATTATTTTCATAAAATTATCTCCAAATAATCTCTAAATAATTAATAAATAATTTTAGAATAATTTAAAACCTATTTACTCAAAATTTATCAAAAATCTACGCATGTTTCAAATTTTTTAATCCCGGCTTCGATCTCCGTTTGATATAAAATTAGTGTCATAGGAAAGCTTATGAAAAATAGAGTAAAAAAAAAATTCATATTGGCCAAAAAATCTCACCAGAATCATTCATATCGGCCAGAAAATCTTTGGACGCCGACAAGCATTGACCGGCGAGTGTGCCGCTATAATTGGCTAAAATTCGTCGTTGTTGTTGTGTCCAAGGTCACTAGCGGCTGCTCTTTCCTCTTCTCTCTCTCTCTTTTCCTCAAAATTTCATTCCCTTCCCTCTGGTTATTTTCATTTCTTTGTTTATATATATATAAAGAAAGAACTGGACAAAGTTCTAGAATTTCAGAACTTTCGTCCTTTGTTTTCGTTTTTTTTAACGTATATATATAATAATAATATAATATAATTTAATAATATTATAATTTAAAAATCTAAAGAATATTCTGTAAATATTTTTTTAAAAATATAATTTAATACTCTATAAATAAATAATAAATAAATATACATAATTTTAAATATAATAATTATGTAATAATAATAATAAAATCTTAAATTAAATATTAACTAATAAAATAACTAAATAATTTAAAATACTAAAATAATTAATTTAATAATTAATAAATAACTAATAATTTACAATTCATAATACAATAAAATAATTCTAAAATTTATACTTAAAAATCTAATTTTTCTTTACTATATATATAATAAAATATATTTATATTTATTAAATATTATTAAAATACTATTATTCCTTGATTAAAATAATATTTTAAAATTAATATAAAAATTTTGGGTGTTACAGTGCATGCCTTTTTTGTATTAACAAACTGACTAGAGGCCCATTTATACAAACTAAGAATCTGCTTTAATTCTAAAGCTTCCTCTGAATTTGCTCTAGTGAAGACCAAACTATCATCTACAAAAAAAAATAAGTGAGTAAGTAAAGAAGCTGAGGAGCAAGATGCAATCTATGAAACTGATTTTTGGCCTTTACACTTAATAACATTCATGAAAGAGTATTGTTACACAATATAAAGATATAAGCGAAGATCCGAAAATTCCCGAATAGTTCAACCTTTCAAACTGCTTCTGAATCCATAGGCAGACAAGAGACAACTTGATAAAGAATCACCCTTTCTAACCCCTCTAAGCAGGTTCATATCACCCATTACAACTCCATTCATCATTATTGAATAACAAATTGAGATAAAACATTATAATCATTATAACCCACTTACTACGAAGCTTAGAGTTTAAAAAACTTGCTCGACAAATGCCCATTCTAGCTTATCATATGCATTGGACATATCTAACATAATTGCCACCATACTATGACAACCTGGCTGATTGGTCTTCAAAGAATGCATTACTTCAACTCATTGTCAGTAATGAGTCTTCCAAGAATGAAAGCACCTTGCTTTCTTAAAACTAAAGTTGGCAAGATATTCTTCATTCGATTAACTAAAACTTTTGAAATTAACTTGTAAATCATATTACACAAATTAATCGGTCTCAATTCTGAAGTTTGGGGTTAACAACTTTTGGAATTAGAACAATCTGACAATGGCTAAAAATCATTAGAAAATGAGCATCATTTAAAATAGTTAAACAAGCAGAAATAACATAATATCGATAATATCCCAAAAACTAATGTAAAATGAACCTAGTAAGCCATCCGGACCCAACACCTGGTTTGGATTGATTTGCATTAAAGCTTAACTTCATATACTTAGAAAATTTGCAAATTAAGGTCTAGTATTTTGGTCCACAATTGAGAACCTTCAAGAACCACTCCATTAATTACAATTTCTGAGGAGGCAAACAAAACCATTAAAATAATTAACTGCTATCTTGCGCATATTCTCTTCTGAAGTTTGCCAAACTCCCTTTTTATCGAATAAGCCATGCAACAAATTAAAACGTTTTCACTTAGAAGTAGCTTGATGAAAAAAAGGCCAATCCTATCTTCCTCATTCAATCACTGAATTATATACCGTTGTTTCCTATACAATTTTTCCTTATCCAATAAATCATCTATATGTCTTTGCAAATTCATAATTTGTTCATTACAAGTTGCTGAAAAAGGATATTGTTTAAGCTCATTAATATGCTCCCTATTCAACTTGATATCCTACATGAGCGCCACATACTTTTGTCAACCTCATACTGCCAATTTATCAAGACAACCGCCTAATTTCCTAACTATATCCATCGAACTTGCCATGAATCATAACCAATTCCATGCAACCTCCTTAGCAAACCAAAGCTTTTCCAACCACTTTTTGCGGTTAAAACCTATTCTTTGTTGATGAGTCCAACAAGCAAGAAAGATTATAGTATGATCTGAACCCGAAGCTTGGAGATGAGAAACATGATATTGCGGGAACATCTATAACCATGAATTATGTCCAAAAAATCTATCTAATCTTTCTTCGACAAATTGATCCATACCTAATTTCCTTTCCTATGTGAAATCATGTCCATGAACCAATTCCATAAGATCACAATCTTAAACTGCCCACAATCTGAAACTATATCCCTAAAACCATAAATAAATTATGATAGCTGAGGTTATCCACTTCTCTTTTTCTCCTTTTGTAAGATATCATTTTCACCCACCAGCCAAGGTAAGTCATTAATCAAACTAACTTGTCCGAGAAAGTTGCAAGATTCATGGCGTCTTGCACGGTTTGCCAAACCATAAAATCTTGTAAACCTCTATGGCAACCATTAAGACCACCTTCATCAATATGATTATAGGAAAAAGATAAAACTTTTATCAAAATATCACTGCCCCATATTACACCAATACCTATATAATCTCTAGTAGAAGGAATTGAGAAGTCATTATCAAAACCCAAAATTCTTATAACTATATCAAACCTTTGAAAAATTCCAAATAGTTTCTATAAGAAAAATAACCATAGGCCGTCTTTCTTTAAGTAAAGAGTGCAATTGATGAACTGTACGTTGGTTCCAAAGCCCCTATAGTTTTACACTAAGCAACACATTGATTCGGGCGCTTTTACTTCTAGTAGGTTCAAATTCCCATTGCCATCAATTTTATTAAAAGCAATTTCAAATATTCCTATTAGCTTCCCAACTGGCGAATTATCCACAATTTTACTTTTCTTTAGACCAACATTGTTTTGCATAGTAGGAGGTCTAACATCACAAATATTTTGGATTGAACAATATACAATCAATCCACGAACTAGGCCTAATACTTGCTCTTGGCCCATTGGTGGACTAGTGGGAATCTGGTTTAATGACTTAGAGTTCAAAGACACCTAATTTGATTGATTGCAACTATTATCCATGCCCATATCCTTCCCTTCCTTATATGGTTCCTAAGACATTGATGATTTCCCTGGATTAGCGCCCTAACCTATGCCCCATAGTCTAATGATTCCTACCCTTTTACCTCCGTTTGTCTCACTCTACCAGTAACTACTCTTAATGCCTTTGAGAACTATTATGGTTATTGTGCTAGAACCAGACCATCTATTAGAATTTCACACCTATAATCAGAATGTCCTATCCGTCCATATCCAAAATTGAAGCTCTATAGCTATTTATTTTTTAATTGCAACCAAATAGCTACTCTTGCCTTTCTTAGGTTCATCACACACACTAGTTACTTGTTAATATTCAACTTAAGTCTAACCCACACCACTCTATGATCCTAGCAGCCCTACTATCAAAACCTACAAACATCCAAACTACACTAGTAATCATCTCTGCCATTGCTTCATTTGTAGCCCTAGGAGAAAGATTCTCAACCTATACCTATAACATGACTCAATAGAGAACAATTATACTTGGAGCAATATCTCCAAAATACCTTCCATAGACCAACAACTAATAAAGACCAAGGGCTATTATTCAGAACCCTTTTTAGATCCACTTCATAGTAAAAATGGTCATGGAAAAGAGAAGAACCCTCAAAGCCAAAACTCATTCTTTTCACTAGTTACGAAATATTCACTAACATGTCTTGCATTGCATAATATTAATAGCTTTATCACCTACAAAATGCCTCAGCACACACCACACATAACACTAATTATTTGGCTTATGATAAACTCTATTCTCTATCCAATTGATCCCAACCTCTTCCTCAGTTATCAGAGATATGTTATTAATATTCACTATGAAGTACATCCTCTATTTTTAGTATCACATCCCAATTTTTCAAACATGACGGTCCTAGGATGTGGGAACAACTTAAGGCTATCAACACCTGTAGAACCCCTGCTTATGACCTATTTGTCACGACCCAACTTAGAAGCCGCGACGGTCCTAGGGTATAGGTGTTGCTTATGCTACTAGTACCACGAAGAACCTAAATAACTGTACTATATGGCATATAATTCAATAACAAGCTCAATATGGCTTGATAATTCTATAAAATTTGGGTAGCATCTCCTCTATATAAGGATTGTGCCCAGCTGAAAAACATACAAATAAGCACTTCCACTATATACTTCAACATCTATACTCAAGTCAATGATCCCTCTGGATCTCCAATATCAACTCAATATATCAATTTGTATATCAAATCCTTTCCATTCATATCATCATATATGTATATATCTCTATAGTATAACTTATATGCAAGTTTATAAGATGCAAACATACATATATACATGCCATTCCTTAATTTACAGTACCATGGAACCTCTATACTGTACAAATATTTACATATACTTTTGGAACTGGAATTTACATGTCATAAGTATCAAAATTGCCATGGCGAGGATAAGATGTGCCAATGGAATGCGGGCCTCACTACTGACGTGAAAATGATAACCACTGAAAGGGGTGAGTATAAAAATACTCAGTGTATCCATATGTATAAAAGTGCAGTAAATGCACAATAACACCAATATTGCCCATATATGGCCTGTAGAATCAATATAAGATAACAAGTGTAAGAATATAACAAGTATCCATATCACTATTCATATAATATCCATATCAATATTCATATAAGTATCCAATGTACGAGTCAACACACATATGATATAACAGGATTGAGTCATATACAAGTACAATTGCATTGTTTATAATAGGCACGATAATACAATGCATAATTCACTACACGCAAAGGGGATCAGCCTTTATGACTAAGGAATATTATACCCTCCCTAGCATGGGTCAATTTATATAATACCAGAGAATATTACACCCTCTCTAGTAAGGGTCAACTTAAATACTACCAGTGTGCATACGGTCAATGGATTTTTCACTACACCATCGATGTAGTCCTGTTATAATATCATATGAGTATGTCTCCATATAACCATAAATATATCATATTTATATCTCAAATAGTTGTAGAACAATCATATATACACATATAAAGAATAAAAGAACAAATTTGGAAGTTGTCAAAAAAAGCCCGGCGGGGTCCAATTGCGCTGCCACAACTGGCACTCGCTGTTACGGGTCCGTTTTGAAATTTTTGAGTGGTTTCTGGTTAAGTATGCCACCAAAGGAATTAGGTGGACCATGAGGTACCGTTTCGAATCTTAGGTCAAGACTAGATGATTGGGCCAAGTGGTGGCCCAATTAGCTTTCTGGATTTCATTTTATAGACAGGTAAAGTTTAGGTCATTTTTGGTGCCATTCCAATGGTTGAATGTTTACTATTGTTGTAGGCAAACTCTATCAGTGGTTGAAAATGATCCCAACTGTCTTTTAAGTCCAGCACACACAATCTCAACATGTCCTCCAGTGTCTGAATAGTCCTTTTTGACTGTCCATCTGTCTGAGGATGGAATGTTGTGCTGAAATGCAATGTAGTTCCCAATGCCGCTTGGAATTTTTGCCAAAATCTAGAGGTGAACTGAGTACCTCTATCAGATATGATCACTAATGAAACCCCATGCAATCTTACAATCTTATCCACATAGAGTTGGACATACTGTGCAGCTGTATAAGTTGTCTTTACTTCTAAGAAGTGAGCTGACTTAGTCAATCTGTCTACTATCACCCATACTGAGTCATACCCTTTCTGTGTTCTAGGCAAACCCACTACAAAATCCATTGTCACTTGGTCCCATTTCCACTCTGGTAGCTGAATCTCTTGAAGCAAGCCTGAAGGTTTCTGATGTTCAAATTTCACCTGCTGACAGGCTAAACACTTTGAAACAAACTTTGCTAAATCACCTTTCATGTTTGGCCACCAATAAAATTCTTTCAGATCGTGATACATCTTTGTTGCTCCTAGATGGACTGTATAAGGAGAATAATGACTCTCCTTCATAATATGCTCTTTGTACCCTTTAACATCAGGAACACACAATTGTCCCTTACATTTTAACACATCTCCCTCAATAGCAAAGTCAGGAGCTTTACCATTTTGAACTGAGTCTTTGATCTTTACACACTGTGGATCTTCATTCTAGGAGTTCTTTATCTCATCTATAAGCAATGACTTCACCTGAAACTAGGCTATCAATACTGTTTACTGCCTCTGTAATTCCAAATCCAAAGTCAAACCATTAGCCATTAACTCCCGCAATTCTTGTACCAGTGGTCTCTCTGTAGCAGGTACATAGGATAAGCTTCCCATTGATTTTCTACTAAGGGCATCTACTACCACATTTGCTTTCCTAGGGTGATACATAATCTGGCAGTCATAGTCTTTTAACAATTCAACCCATCTCCTCTGCCTCAAGTTTAGTTCTTTATGTTGCAAGATGTACTGTAAGCTTTTATGATCAGTGTAAATCTCACATCTCACCCCATACAGATAATGCCTCCATATCTTTAGAGAAAAGATTACTACTGCCATTTCTAAATCATGGGTGGGTTAATTCACCTCATGTTTCTTCAATTGATGGGAAGTATAGGCAGTCACTTTTCTATCCTGCATCAAAACACAACCCAAGCCAATCCTCAAAGCATCACAGTATATAGCAAAACTACCTGCCTCGGTAGGAAGTGTCAACACTGGTGCAGTGGTCAAACAGGTCTTAAGAGTCTAGAAACTCTTTTCACAATCATCATTCCACTGGAACTTCACTTGTTTCCAGGTCAACTTTCTCAATGGTGCAACAATTCTGGAAAAGTCTTTTACAAATCGGCGATAGTACCCTACCATACCCAGGAAACTCCTGATCTCAATAACTCTGGTGGGACGAGACCAATTAGCAACTGCTTCAACTTTATGTGGATCCACCTTTATCCCATCTCTGATCACAACATACCCTATAAATATTACCTCTGTCAACTAGAACTCACATTTAGAAAACTTTGCATACAACTGATGATCTCTCAATAACTGCAATGTGATTCTGAGATGTTCTTCATATTCTTCTTTGCTCCTAGAATACACCAAAATGTCATCAATGAAGACAATGATGAATTTATCCAGAAATGGTCTGAATACCCTGTTCATCATATCCATAAAAGCTGCTGGAGCATTTGTCAATCCGAACGGTAGCACTAAAAACTCATAGTGCTCATACCGTGTTCTGAAAGCAGTCTTTGCAATGTGTTCACATTTGATCCACAACTGATGATACCCTGATCTCAGATTTATCTTGGAAAAGAAACATGCTCCCTGTAACTGGTCAAACAGGTCATCAATCCTAGGCAGAGGATACTTATTTTTCACTGTTACCTTATTCAATTGCCTGTAATCTATATACATTCTCAGTGTCCCATCCTTTTTCTTTACAAACAGTACTGGTGCTCCTTAAGGTGAACTACTAGGCCGGATGAAACTCTTGTCACACAGTTCCTGCAACTACTTTTTCAATTCTTTCAGTTTTGGTGGTGCCATTCAATAGGGTGGAATAGATATGGGATCTGAACTAGGGTATACCTCAATCTCAAATTCGATCTCCCTCTCTGGTGGCAGTCCTAGAAGATCATCTGAGAATACATCTATAAATTCTCTTACCACTTGAATTTGTTCTAACTCTTTGGATACCCCTATAGTATCAACCATTGTTGCTAGGTAAGCAATACACCCATTTCTCATCAATCTCTCTGCCTGTACTGCAGACACTAACCTAGATATGTGACTATTAGCCTCCTCCTGAAAAATGAACTTTTACTGTCCATTGGGTTGAAACTTTATTCTCTTTAATGCACAATCAATGGTAGCTTTATGATCAGTCAACCAATCCATACCCAAGATAATATCAAACTCTAACACATGTAACTCAATCAACTCAGCAGGTAAGGATCTATCACAAATTCTCATGTCACTAAAATCATACTTATGTTCTACTATAACTTTATCTCCCATTGGTGTGGCTATTTCTAAGGGTACATGTAAAGGTTTTCTACCCAACCCCAATTTCAAAGCAAAAACAGGTGATATAAATGTAACACCTTAGCCTAGTTTGAACCTATCCTTTATAGAGTTCTTCGGGGAGGGATTTTTGTTTTCTTTATATTATGTTGTTAATATGTATTTATGCATGGAATTGGTATTTATGCATGTTATTTGAATTAGTTTTAGGCATAGAAATGGTTTAGAGGCTGCTAGGACTTAATCGGTAAATTTTGAGTTTTTGATGAACTGAGGGCAAAATGGTCATTTTTTCGCCCGTCGAAATTTTATGGATTTAATATCATATTTAAAGAGAGAAAATAATTTAAAGACTTGAAAATGGCCTTATTTTATTTATTTGAGCAGTAGTTTAAGAAATAATTTCGGCTGAAAAATTGTTATCGGCACGTTGCGCGATTTCAGTGTTTCGGTTGTACTAGGGGCATTTTGGTCATTTCCTTTATAATATGGAGTTATCAAGTGTGTGCAACCTTATGGTATTAGTTTAGGTTTGATTAAATCCGACCGTTGGATCAAATGACTTTAAATTGGATGGTTAGATGAGTAGGTTGCAAAGTTGTTAA
>CANXYC010438747.1:0-11447 GCA_948193065.1 Aleurites moluccanus | reverse complement strand
TGAAGAGGAAAATAGATTTCTTTAAATGATTTACTGAATTTATGGCTAGTGAATATTTTGAAGAAATATTTATGATAATAATATTTTAAAAGGATAAAAATTTTGATTTATTTATTTATTTAATAAATATATATGTAATTTCCAATTATTTTCTTATATGTGCCATAAATAAGGTAAATAATTATTTTTAATTATTATGAGTTATTTGGAGTTAAAATTATTGATATGATTTTTCTTGAATATCAAAATGAGTTTTCATGAAAAGAATGAGTTGAAATTATAATATTTTAAAGTATAAAAGGTTTTTTTATATAAATAGTATTTGAATTAATTATATAAACTATTTTAGTAAATATGTGATGTTTAATATGAATTAAAAAGATATTGTTAATAAAATATATTTTCTAGAATCTTATTAAGATTTAAAAAGAAAGTAATAAAAATTATTTTATGAATATTAATTATTTCTTTTTATTATATGGTTAGCTATTAATAAGTTATATTTAATTAAAGACATGATTTATATTATATAGTGCATGTCGAATTTAGAAAGATTTTAAAAAAATGAATTTTAAAAGGAAATTTGTGATTTTAAATATTTTAAATATTATTTTATATTTTTTTTACTGGATGAATTGATTTAGTGGTGATGATGAATTTGGAAACCCAAAAGGGGTTATTGAGTTAATGTTGTTTGCTTTGTGAACTATTTTGAAGTGTTTACTCTTTTGTCTTAGCGGGTAATGTTCTAATTTTAGGGGAGGTTCTGTCGAAATTTCGACAAACTCTTAGGAGTCAATTCGTAATTTACTAAGTTAATATGTATCTTTAAGTTATAATGTCTTCTCTATGCTATTCGGTCTAGGTATTCAGGAGTTTCCTAGCCATCAGATTTCAAGCGTTCCGAAGAGAACTAGCTGGTTAATGGTCATCAAATTGCGAGTTGATATATTTAATTTAACTCTGCATTAAGCATAACATGTAAGTATTGATGAATGAATTATATGTATATGTATATAAGCTATCATTATTGTATTAAATTTAGTAGTATGATGTATGTTTATGTCATATTATATAATGTTGATAATGATGATGAATGACATTGTATATATATGTTTACGATGGAAAATAGGGCGATGTGGAATCCACCACTAACACATAAAATATCAATGATGTAACGTGACATAACATGATTTATGATAATATTATTACGGGAATTGTCTAGTTCGAGCTGATCTCACCGTAGCCCCTGGATATAGATAAGACAATATAGGGATGCCTCGTTTGAGTTGATTTCACTGTGGCCTCATAGTTGAAATTTAAAAGAGTTAAGGGAGGAGGTCGGCTCCCATTTACGATAAACGAAAACATAAATGAGGTTGGATTCCACAGATATTTTTCATCATGTATGTTATGTATGTTTATGAGTGATTATATGTGATGTGACATTTCATGTAGATTTAATAAATGATTTGCATGTTAAATTAATTTATATCAGTTCATTGAGTCGAACGCTCACCCATGTTCAAATATTTTTTTCAGGTTCTGGGTTGAGCTTAAACAGATTTAATTTTAAGTTGAGTATTCCTGCCTCCTAATTCTCAGGTAGTAAAAATTATTTAATTTATTATGTAATTATTTTATATTCACATTATTAAAATCTTTAGAGTTTCGCATTGTTATTTTCAATGTCAGATTTATGATCATATTTCTATGGGTTATTCTGTTAAGTAGAAACTTAAATTGATGTTAAATGCATGATGTCAGCCCTGGGTGGATAGTAAATGATGTTAAATTATGGGGATTATGTTGGATATGTGGGCTTATAGTTCTTATTTGTGACAGTTATAACTGTCATATTACAGGTTTTGTTATTCAGTGGTAAATCAGGCTTATTACGGGTTCTGAAAGTCTTATACTTTCCATTTTTCTAGTGTTGGTCACGTGCCCATTGAAATCGGGTCGTGACAATAAAATTTCAAGTTTACTTTATTGTAATATAATATTATTTATTCTGAACATTATATTGAAATTTCTAATAGAAATTGAACATCTCTTTTCAGTTAAAACATAAAATCCATACTTCGATTAGGATAATACATTTACATAAAAATGGTAGGTATGTAAAATAATTTCTGCACATTCCAATAAAAGCGTACTGGTATAGCAAGTGGAAGTTCACTAATGATATCATCTTCTTACTGCTAAATAAAAATAAAAACATATTGGATCGGTTTATACTTTGATTTTTTATATATATAAATTTTTATTAATTTAAATAAAATATTTATTATAATAATTTTTCTAACGAATACCCTTAATTAATTAATAGCAATTATTTCAGTTAAAATATAATTATAAAACAATTATTTTATAAAAAATCTTCATGTGCTTGATACGTATAAAAATATCATAAAAGCCACATCAAATGAAAGTTGAATGTGATTATGAGTATATTTTTCAAACCAACCAATCCCGACTTCATTCCCATATATAGTTAATTCTAAATTTATGTTTTTCTGATTTGATCCAACTCTTAAACTTAATTAAGAAATTCAAAAATTTTAGTGTATTTCTTCTAAAAAAACCAATTTACTTAATTTATCTTACAAATATCTATTTGATTCATATCAAATATATTATATATACAAGTGAAATGATTAAATATTCTTTGTGTGCTTGTAGGAGGACTCGAACTCATATCCCTTTTCTTTGGTGTGAGAGATTTTACCACAAGGCAAAGTGTCTCACAGTGTATTGCATGTAGTTCGAAACCCTTGGATATTAATTAATGCATCTAGCTTCTGCCGGCCAATTTCGAGTACTTGATGCTACAATTCAAATGCATTTATTATCATAGAAAAAAAATATATATATATATCAATCCATAGGGTTTAATATCCTTATTTAAATCCATGATTTCCTTATAGGCTGAAAAAATAAATAAATAAGAAGTCCAATTCAGTCATGCAAAACATATATGGCCTTTTGATTTGTTTGTCGGAGAAATTATTTTATATTTATTTTTATTATAATTTTTTCAATTTTTTTTATTGAAATATATCATTTTTTTCATAAATAATTTTTTTTTTTATAAAAAAAAATAAAAACTAATAAAGTCTACTGTCAACCTTTTTTAGCTAGCGACAATTCAAAACAAAGAAGGAAAGAAAAAGCCTCATGAAGAGGTATCCTCTATGATCGAGTTTTCTGCGCTTGGACATTAATTAACTAATTAATTAATGATCACACAATCTTTTGATCGAAAGTCGACCGACCGCAACTACCTAATATAATCTAAATTTATAATCCACGATACACTTAAATCTGCACTTAATTACCAGGTAAAAAAATAATCTTAACAGTGTTACCTTTTAAAGCATTAAAGTATATGCCAGAAGAGCCTCCCTTACGGTTGAACAATGTAGCTGGCTAGCTGCAGTTGGATAACATTAATTATAATAATCGGCTCAATCGATAAGTTGTGATTTTTTTATACAAAGATATAATAAATAAATTTATCTTAAATTTTATACATTTTATAATTATTCTTTTTTTTAATTCTATTCTAATTTAAAAATTTAGATGTGATTTTATTTTAAATTATAAAAAAAAAATATTAATTAAAGACAAAAAACCAAATTGATTTTTAAATTTATTATATTATAATATCAATTTAATATTTAAATTTTAATTGAAGTTAATTGAACTCTTTAATTTTATAAATTTAATTAATTAAATTATTAATTTGATTATTAGTAATTTACCAAATTTACAAAGTTGAAAAATCTAACCTATTCCAATTAAAATTTAAAGATTATATTGATAATATGATATAGTATGTTCTAAAAGTCAATTTTATTTTTACTCTTTAAATTTATATAAAAATATTATTTTATTATCATTTTTAATTTAAATTAAGGGTAGAATTGACGAAAAAATTTATAAATACAAAAACATACAAAGTTCATGATAAATTATCTATTAAGTCTATTATAAATATTGGAGCTTATATAATCGTTTATTATAAATATTGAAATTTGTATGCTTTTAAAAGTGTTAATTTTAAAAGTTAATTATTAAAATTTGAGAGTTAAATAATATATAAACTCATTTAATATCTTATATTTAATTTATAATAAATTATCTATTAAGTCTGTTACAAATATTGGAGCTTATATAATCGTTTGTTATAAATATTGAAGCTTGTATACTTTTAAGAGTGTTAATTTTAAAAGTTAATTATTAAAATTTGAGAGTTAAATAATATATAAACTCATTCAATATCTTGTATTTAATTTATGTGAGATCTATATCTTAATATTTCCTTTAAGTGACAACTAGGTGAGAATAATTTTTTTCTAAATTTAATTGATACTTATAAATTTATAATGAGAACTTAATTGATAGAATTGAAAGCTGAATACAGGCAAATAGACGCATTTGAAAATTCATCATCGGATAAAAAATAATTGAAATAAATTTACTATATGATAAAATTAAAATTTTAATCATAATTATGATATAATGAGGGTATAAATTATTTTTTCACTCTGATACTATATTATAAATATTGATATTTATATAATTTTAGGAGTATTAATTTTAAAAATTAGATATTGAAATTAAAAAATTTAATTATATATAAATTTATTTAATATTTTATATTTAATTCAAAACCAATATCTTAATAAAATTTATTTAAAAATAATTTTTGAATGTATAAATTAAGCGAATTTAATTCCTTTGAAGATGATATCTATCGCTAATTAGAAAAAATTGTAATGCAATTCACGATCACCCATGTTCTTCCTTAGACATTTTACCACTATTTGTGTCAGGAGATTCAGGATAAAGCCCGTACTAGAGGCTGAAACCAAGAGATAAAATTTCAAAGTCATTGCTCTCACACTTTAATTTGACATAGACAGCAATAAGCAATTTTATTTTTCTTACTATTCCTTTCAATAGGCAAATGTACCAATTTGCAATTAAATTATTGTTAAGTTTCAAGATGTAATTATAACTTATTTAAATTTATTATATTATAAATATTAAAGATTATATAATAATTAAAATGTCAACATTAAAAATTAATTATTGAGATAGAAAAACTTACTTAATTAATATCTTATATTCAATTAATATGAAATTTATTTCCACTTTTTAATTTTTTATTCTTATTTTTTTAATTTTTCTTTATTCATTTAATTATTTTATGTTTTAATACAGATGCTAGATTAGGACTGGGTTTGGGTTTCAATAATTTTCATTAATGAAAAATTTTCTTAATTTTTAAATATTTTTGAATATTACTGAACAATAAAATTTTTCATTAATGAAAAATACAAACATGATTATGACAGAATAAAAATTTAAAATTCAGTAGATAAAATATAATTATAATTTTTATTTTTAAGCATTGATGTGATAAAATTAAATTTTTGTGAGATTCAAAACATAATGTCTACTTTTATATTAAAATACAATTATAGTCTGAAAACTCTAAAAATAGATTTTTCCGTAATTAAGAGAAACTCCAAGCCAAGCATCGCACATGCCTCACAAGGGTATGACCACACCACCGTCCTGAAAGTGTAGTGATGCCAAGTGCTACTTCATTAGCAAAACTAAAATCTTACAACAAAACCTATAAATGGTGCATATCTTCTTCTCTAAAATTCTAATTCTTCTCAATGGGAATCTAAGGGAAAAAAAAAATCTAGTGCATTAATTCTTCACCGTTTTGTGATGTGACTTCTGAATTTTATTTTCAGTGTTTGATTGATTAAAAAATATAAGAATATAATTAAAGTGGAATTCTCATAAGAATGAAAATCACCAATCCCCTTTCCTCCTATGTAGAATGAGATTTCCATTTTCGAAAAATTTTAGCCAGATTTTTTCTTACAATATATATATAAATTTATCATATACACTAAAATTAATGAATGAGAAATATTTTAATTAATATGATATTTGTATTTATTTTTTCTCCATGAAAAATATTGATATCTTTTTTTACTTTATGAATTTTTATTTCATTAGATTTGTGTATAGAAAAAAAAATCATTTTCATAAAAATAAATTTGACCAATTGTTAGTCAAAACAATAAAAATATGACATGTGTCATTAATTTCTAAATGAGTATAATAAAATTTTAAATATGTGAAATAATATTAAAAATTAAAATAAAATTATTAATATTAAAACATATTATATTTTAAATTTTGATTTCATACTATTCTTATCCCCATTTTCAATTTCAATTTCAATATCAAAATTTCAACTAAATCTATTAATATAAATAATAAGTTTACCCTGTCCTTTCTAGGACATCACAAACACATTCATTTTCTTTTGGTACATTATAAATTTATAAATAAAAAAGATTTATTAATAGGACTGCAATCAAACTAAATCGAATCAAATTTTAACTTGTCTAGGATCAGTTCGACATTTTTTTTATGAACTCAAGCTCTAAACCGAGCTTTAAAATCACGTTCAAGTTTGACTCGTTTTAGACAAACTCAAATATGCTCGAGCTTGGCTCATTAAAAGTTAATATAAATTATAATCGAATTCAACTCGAACTCAACTCGTCAATAAATTATAATTGAGTTAGGATTGAGCTCGACTAGTTTTGAAATTCATTTATGTCTAATCAGAATACTCAATTTCTTAACTATTCATTTATAATAAAATAACTATAAAAAAATAATATAAAAGTAAAAGCATTCTATTAGTAAAAAGAAATTCTAATCATAAAGTATTACATATATCTCATAAATATTAATTAATAAAAAATATATTTTTAAAAATTAAAATATTAAATTATATGATATTAACAAAATCTAAATCTAAAATAGTATTAGCATTAAAAAAATATAATAATATTTATATAATATTTATTTAAGACTTGCAAATTATTTTAAGGATGTTATGTAGCATCGATTTAGAAAAAAGAATGACTGTACATCTCATTAAACTATTTATTTTTATATTTTATATATTTATATTACCCAATTAGTATAGCAATTAATTAAATGATTGTGACTTTAAGTGAATGAATATTATATTTTATTATTAAGAAAAGATAATAATAATACCTCTTAATAAAAAATATTTTTTATTAAAAATTAAAAATACAATTAAATGTATAATTTGTTTCCTTTTAAAAACATTTAAAGTATATATATAAAAAAAAATTATAAGTATGTATATTTTAGTTAAATTGAATAAAAAAAATTATAAAAATGTTAAAATATATATTTTTTGGAGTGTCAATATTATTAGGATAATAATAATAATAATAACAAAGTTGTTAGCATATTTGTTCACGAATTTATAATTATACTGTTCACAAGTTTAAACTCATTTATTTATTTAATTCTAAAATAAAATTCAAATCTAATTTATTTATAAAATAAAATAAATACGAATAAATTTTTGTCTAGTGAAATACCAAATTACTCGTCAACAGTTTGATTCATTTGCATCCTATTTATTAATGAGGTAGACGTAAACTACTTATTTTTTGTAGGACGAAATTAATATTTACAATGCGAAGCCTAACATTTATTTGATCTCTAAGACTCAATAATACGATAGCTCTTTTCATTGTTGACAGCTTGTAATTTCTTAACTGCTTATAAACTTGAATTAGTTTGTTCCTGCATAAAGTTGTAATATATCAAACTAGTTATGGATTATAAAAAAGGATTTAAAAGTGAAAATACAAATTAAAAAAAAAAATAGGAGAAAGAAAAACGTCATGTCAAGACATTATTTTTTTATCATGAAATATTATATACAATATAATATTATTAGAACAATCGAGTATTAAATAAAAGAATATTATAAATTTAGTGTGAAATAAAATACATATAAATAAATCAAATATTCTCGCATATAATAGAGTTCGAACATGCTTCAGCGTTAGCTAGACATGCATCATTGGCACATGAGTGCTAACAATTTGAGAATATAATTGAATTTTTAAATATTGAATTTTAAAATGATTACTTTTATCAGATGTTTCCGAAGGGATTAATCACTCAAAATCAAGTTTGAGTGGTAATGAATTTAAACTCTTTGAAGTATTTTAAATTTAATTTTTTTTTTTAATAATTAAAAGTATGATTCATAAAAAATAAATATAATATTTCATAAAAAAAATTATTTTATTTTAATATTAATTATTAATTTTATAATTTTTATAAAAATAATTTAATTACGTGAAATTATTAAAAAATAAAATCAAATAATTAAAATCAAATAGACCCCAAAAAAGCAAGAGAAGAGCAATTAATATAATCCATCAAAGACATTTATCTTAACCCACTTCTCAAAAACCTATAAAACAATATTGCGTACCAGACTCCATTGGGGAGATGGTTGGGAGGGTCCCCCTCATATCAAGTCTTGAAAACATTATTAAATAGAATAAATTAAAAATTAAATATCGAAATTAATAATTTTATAAATTATTTAATTTAATTTGATTTAATAAATGAAATAAATTAAAAATTTAATTTAATTTGTAGTTTAAATATTTTTTTATTAATTTTAAATCGAATCAAATCGAATATATATATATATTATTTTTTTTATTATTATTATAATTAAATATATTTTATTTTATTTTATATACAATCACATATTTTTTTAACATAATATTAATTTAAAATTTTAAAAAAATATCATTCATGAAAATTAACTATAAATAAAAAAAAATTAATTTTTGAGAAAAATATAAGTTTTGAGAGTGCTAATTAATGAAATAGACAAATTTTATATTGTATATTGACTTATTTTTGAATTTTTATCACTTATACTCTATTAATTTTTTTCTAAATTTATAATAAAATAATAATAATTTATAAAAAATATTTTTGATTTGAAATTAATAAACTAAAAGCAATCAAATCAAATCGAATTTAAACCGATGGTTTGAATATAATAATGATTTGATTTGATTTTAAAAAAAAATTAAAAAAAATTAATTTGATTTAATAACAACTTTTCAAAATGATGAAATTGAATCAATGCTACCTCTAATTGCAATTAAACTCAATTATTATTAAAAATACACTAGTTTATTTATTAATATTAAAATAAATTTTAAATAAACTTAAATAAGTTCGAATTCAATATAAGATTAGTAAATTATTATATATAATATAAAATATATTTAAAATTATATAAAAAATTTTAATACTCGATTAGACTCATAAGTCTTTTAAATTTGATTCGATCTATTATTTGAACTACTCGAATTTGAGCTCAATTCGATTAAAATAGATTGATTTTTTTTTTAATTATGGAGAGAAGAAATTAAACCTATATACATTTATTATTAAAATTATATTTTAATACGCAAATCCAAATGTAATTTGAGTATTTACTAGTCAAGCTAGAGTAGCTTGACTCATTACACCCTTATTAAGAATTCTAATGCTATTAAATTATAAATTTATTATATTATCTAAAAAAAATTATGAACTTATTAAATTATCATATATACAACTCATTGATATAATTTTTCCATTAATTTTAATACATAATCCATTTATTGCCATTCCTCCTAATCCACCCTTCATCAAATGCAGAAACGGATTTAGGAGGGGGTGCTGCCTCCAAAGATCCAGAACTCTAGATTATTGTTAGCTCATTAAATTATAGCCCCCAAAAAAATGGCAATGCTAATTAAGACCTGAAGATAAGTATGAAATTCAATTTTTCCTTAATATAATTTAAAATGTACAATTATTGTAAGCATCCAATATTTTTATTAGCATTAAAAAATGAGTGGTTCGATTTTAAATTTATACGAATTTTATATTGCCATTAAGTTATGCATTATGCATGTGCGGACGAGACATAACCGAAATGATCAAAGTTGAGAATTTACGACCTCTTGATTATATATATAATATGAGTTAATTATTATTTAATTTCTAAAATTTATTGAAATTAATAAAGTAATTTCTGCATTTTGATAAACTTAATATTTAGTTTTTATATTTTGATTTCATAAATGAATTGATCATTTCATCAACTTTTATCGTTAAATACCTATAAAATGATTAGAATATTTTTATTTGCAGGGATCATTTCGTTAATTTTGATAAATTTTAAGAATTAAATAGTAAATAATTTTAAATTTCTGATTATTTAATAAAAAAATTTAAAACTCGATTTTTTATAGAAATTTTTTTATAGTTATGAATTTATATATAGAGAGTTCGAGAGAGATGGATTATGAGTTTTATCTTAAAATAATACTCTTAATTTAAAAATAAAATAAAAGAAGAGTATTTTAAGTATGAAAATATATTTTCTTTTTATTTTTAATTTTTTAACTGAAATTATAAAAAAATAACGGAATGACCAATTCGTATGACGGAACCAAAACACAATGACTAAATAGTGAGTTTTTCAAAATATACGGAATGACTAATTCGTATGACGGAACCAAAACACAAAGACTAAATAGTGAGTTTTTCAAAATATAAGAATCACTTTATTAATTTCGACAAATCTCATGGATTAAATAATAATTAACTCATATAATAATTCCATTTCATATTGAAATGAGTATTTTTTTTTTTTTATAACATTATTTTTTTATATTCAAAACCATACTATTTAGACACTAATTTATTAATTTTTTTCAAGTGAATTGTGACATTAAATCAAATCACATTTTATTTTTTCTAACATTAATTTTTTTATCAGATTCAAACCCATATAATTAAATTGAGTTAATTACTTTGGAGTATGTGTTTTTTCATATTATATTAAATGGTTCTTATATTTCAAAAATTATATTAAATCATCATTGTGTTTTACCTCTATTAAAATAAGTTGTCATTCTCTTAAAAATTTCATTAAATTATTATAAAAATTCTATATTATCCTTTATTTTTATTTTAATTTTCACTTCTTACCATGCTTCCCATCTTTCAAACATGCTTCCCCGTCTTTCAAACAATACTTACTTTTTGTCAATTAAGTTATCAATTTTTAAACACAAACAAATAAATCAAAGTTCCAAAAGAAATAAAATAAAATAAAAATAAAACTTCATACAACTTCAATTCTCAAAAAAAATCTTTAAAAATCAGTAATAATTTCTTTTTCAAATACTTACAGGAGCAAAACACTTTATGTTTATCTATCATATAAAATATTAATTTAATTTAATAATAATTTTTTAAACTGATCAAACCAAACTGAGGCTATCTCTAGTATTCTATATAAACTACCACAAACATAATCAAAGAAAGCACAAAAAAGCACTAGATATAGAATTAAACCTCCAATATTTCTTTTGCTTCCAAATTCCATTTAACTGTTGTGGAAAAGATGAGTGCAACTTCCTTTCCAGCAACCCAACAAAGGTAACCTAACTCTCATTTCCTTCTCTTAATTTGTTCTGATT